>OMLM01017293.1:0-11859 GCA_900302695.1 Helostoma temminkii | reverse complement strand
ATCATTAACATGAACAAACTGGAACCTATCTGACAGATAAGATTTAAACCAACCTAGTGCTGTTCCTTTAATCCCCATGACATGTTCCAGTCTGTGAAATAAAATGTTGTGATCTATAGTGTCAAAAGCAGCACTGAGATCTAACAAGACAAGAACAGAGAGAAAACCGTTGTCTGAAGCTAATAGAAGATCGTTAGTGACCTTCACCAGAGCTGTTTCTGTACTATGATGTGCTCTAAATCCTGACTGGAAATCTTCATACAGATTATTCCTGAGCAGGTGGTCACCTAATTGCTTAGCAACTACCTTTTCAAGGATTTTAGATATGAAGGGCAGATTGGATATCGGTCTATAATTAGCTAAAATCCCAGAGTCAAGGGTTGGTTTTTTGAGTAATGGTTTAACTACAGCAGTTTAAAAGCCTGTGGTACATAGCCTGTTAATAGAGATGAGTTAACCTGATCTAACATGGACATGCTGATTAAAGGTAAAACTTCTTTGAGCAGTCTAGTTGGGATGGGGTCTAAGAGACAGGTTGATGGTTTAGATGAGTTACTGAGTGAGATTACCTGATCTACAGGATCTACATCTACAGTCTAAGTAACACTCGGGTCTGTGTGATGTGTGATGTGCAGGTGAGTCATTAACATGGTGAAATATTTAAATGTCACTATTAGTGTTTGTGAACTGTGATGCAGCAGCATCTATTGTACAAAAGCTACACACACACAACATTGCAACATATAATCAGATTTTATCACACTGATCAGAAACAGTGTTGATGTCGTTAATATTGTCAGTTACTAAATGCTGGAAACAGCTGTTTAACTTAAAACAACTAATTATTAGAAAAGCCTTTAGCATCAACGCTAACACAGATGAAGACACACATTTGTTCCTGAAACATGCTCATTCTGATCTGTGTCCCGGCCTTTGACTGGTGGTGAACATTTATTTCAGTAGTTTATGTTTTTGCAATGGTATAGAATTTAGTAACGTATCACAGAACATATTTTACATCCCTATAGCCTACTGCTGAGCTTAATTAACTAGTTCAGTCACAGCTGGTATATGGATCCGCGCTGGTCCTGGTCAACAACCATCATCTGGACACACGAAGGATCGTACCAACAGTTCGATTCTCCTTTTGAGTCATGAATCAGCACCTCCACGTGTGTGTTTTCTAGAAGTGGAAAGTAGAAGAAGAAGTAGAAGTTGGAGTGAAGTTTAAGATTCTCTGGGTCTTGTTCACAGTGAGGATGAAATGGTGCGGAATCAAGAGATGTGTCAGTGCAGCGTCAGCAGGACTGGAGCCTTCAGTCCACATTCCAACTCTCAACTGTGCTCATGGGCTTTGGGTAGTGACCATGTAGGAGGCCAAGTGGTGGCAGAACCTGGACTGGGATTGTGAGGGCATGGAACACGGTGGGGAGGGGGGCATCTGAACTGACTCGGTGGAACCTCAGTTTAGATTTCCAAAATAAAATGTAATGACTCAACTGATCAGTCCTGAATATACAGTAAATTGCAACTCTGCAGGAAAGAAACAAATACTCACATCCCAGAATATATCAAATATTATTTAGCATTTAGTCTATGTCTTTAAGGTTTAACCTGCATCTTAATATTTCATATAAAGTGGGTTAAAATTGTCATAAAACACAGTCATCAGGTCAGTTTGTTGATAAAACTACACAAACCCAGTTCATACTATAGTGCTTCATTCCATAGACTAGTTTAATACTATGATCTGTAATAATAAGCTATAGCTATAATAAGCTGGAAGTCACAGCATTTATTCTGTAGCAATAAAAATTATAAACACTTCTCAGTAAATTAAAGAGAAAACGTTTGTATAAAACGTCATGTTGTTGATCCAACACCTGAACCAATCAGAAAACCTCAGAAAACTAACCAGCATGCACCAGTGATCCAGTCTATTGTCATATGTCTCTGCAGGACGACCTCAGCAGCGGAACGTCCTCATTGGCTGAGAGCCAGCTGGAGGCGGGATCAGAGTGAGGGCGGGACTTCCTCTGAGCAGAGGACATGACGCTGTTGGTGTCCTGCAGCTACACCTGGCTCAGGTAAATGCAAACACAAAGGACAAACACAATCTAAAAACTAATGACTCACTTTGCAGAACCGCACAGAACAGAACCCGTTCATGGACGGTTCACTTCTGACCTGATCACATCAGCTGGTTGATCAGTGATCAGTCAGGGCTGTTCATCCAGGTGACGTCTTGTTCTCCTGTTTCCTTCTGCAGTTGCCTCCTGATCGTCCTGGCAGCTCTTCCAGCAGCTTTCGGGGTGAGTTCATCTCATTTAAAGGGTCATACCGCTGATTTCACAGCAGCTTTATTAGCATTTAAAAAAAGAATCTGTGAAACTAGACCATGTTGATGATGGAGATACTGACTGCTCTTGTGCAGATCTGTGGTGCATTAAACACATTGACATTACAGCTGTATCCTACTTTACCTGGAGCTGCTGTACTTGATGCACGTACTGGAGATGCTGGTTCAAACATGTTGTTTTGTGGTTTTGAGCATCAGCACTGAAGATGCACGAACTACGAACTACAGGATCCAAGCTGTTCTTAAATGAAGAATTTAACTCAGCCAGAGTTTGACATTTTCAACTCAACCTGAAGTTTCTAGTTTGTATTAAGTTGTTCTGACTGATCAAGAGTCGAAATAATTCCTTTGTGAGAGGGAATGTCCCAGTACCGGTACCAGTATTCGGCATCAGCAAGTGCTCAAATGTAAGTACATGTACTTGTTCTCAGTCAGGAAAAAAGTGGTATCGTTCCTATTTGTGAGTTCACTCGACTCATTAAATGAAGTTGAGAAACAAACTTCCCAGCATGCACTGCTCCTTTTAGTAGCAGAAAGAAAACAGTCATGGTAGTCACTGTCTTTTTTACAGTGCTGTGAGTATTTGCCTCCTTCCTCATTTATTATTGTTTTGCATATTTGTCTTACTTAAAAGATTCACATTAATATTACACAAAGACAAACTGAGTAAATACAAAATGCAGTTTTAAATGAATTATGAAAAGAAAAAGCCTGACTGAGTCTTTCAGCTTGATATTAATGTTATGTTCTGACCTTGGACTGTTTTAGCTCCATCACAAGCTGATTGGTAGATGTGGGTAAACACAGTGGAAACAGGGACACAAGAAATGGATGGATCAGTAAGACCCATGAGACAGTCCAGCACTGGCTGTGTGGAAGCCAGGTGTGTGTGAGCATATGGGGAGCTGCGAACAGAAAGCAGGATGTGTATTAGCACAAATTGAAATAACCAGCGGCTCCTTTACTGTTTTATCCCATTTGATCTTGGTCTTTGTTTGTTTACTTGAGGTTGATGAGGGAGAGCTGAGCCAGGGAGTGAGAGAGTGCACAGGCAGATGACAGGAAATCACGACACATAGTCCTTGCTTTGGAATTATAGTATTATCCAAAATGTCTTCATGTGCTGAAGCATTGAGATTTTGTTCTTCACTGGAGATAAAGGACCTAGTCCAAAACAGCTCCATACAATCATCCTTCCACCACTTGCTGAGATGGTCTGTGACCACTGATCGTTTGTAGTATGAACAAAAATGTCTCCTGACGAGGATGTTACATGAAAATACATGACCAGTGCAGGACACACCTGGGAAGGTGCAGCCGGCCGTCGGACATGTTGATGGTCTGACTGCTTGAGACGTGTTAGCAGGTGTGAAGTGGTCGGCTGGACACGGTGGATATGCATACGGCATCTATCCTCAGCTGTCCACCTATGGTCCAACTGCTCAAGACAGTTTAAACAATGTCTTGAGCTAGCACTACTGTGAGACCCATGTCTGTCTGGAGTCTGGATCACCGAGGCCTCAGCAGCACCCCTCCACACTAAGATACACGTTAAAGCATAATTCTGTTAAAAAAATAAAGGCTGTGTCAGACAGGTTGAGTTGTTAAATTCTGGTAGGACTGACCAGCAGGTTTAAGGTCTGGTGTCCCTCAGGGATCAGACCTTGGACCACAGGTTCTTACTGAGTTGACTGAATAAACGGTGAATTATGAATGATGGAGGGATGATGGTGAACTGACACAGGATGAAGAGATGAAGCAGAGGCAACATGTGGAGGAGTTTACTGTCTAAACTTTTCTCCTCAGTGACTCCATCCAGCTAAGGTCACCAGGTTCAGTCTGTCTGTGAACAACAGCATCATCGATCAATCAGATGCGTAATTCGTAGCAGTAGCACTGAGATGTGTGACTGAGATGGCTGGATGCTGGAAGGATTGAGGCTTAATGGATGATAGTAGAGTAAAGATGGTTGGAGGATTGGGATGGAGAAATGACAGCAGATGGAGAAATGATAGAGGATAAATTGATGGAGGGAGGCTGCTGTGAGTGCAGACGGTCAGAACACGCCTGAGTGATAACCTCGTTTACACAACGCTGCAGGAATGTGGCTACACAAACACTGCTGCATGCTGGGAAACTCACTGTCTGGGGCCCGCAGAAAAAAAAACACTCAGTGTGGGATTCGTGAAGAGGGTCAGTCAGTGTCGGGTCTGTTTTCAACAGCAGTGAAAGCGGAGCCCTGTAGACTCACTACCTTCCAAATGTTCTTCTGTCAGGTCATTTATTTTTAATCAGTCACATAAAAGTGGGTTTTATTATAAACTGTATTAACAAACTGTAAATTAGAATCAGAATTGGTTATTTTACAACTCAGAATCACTGAACAGTCCGGCCGATATTCCGTTTTTGAGTGAGGCTCACCTTTCTAACCAATCGGAGAATTAATTATTCATTTTGGAGCTTATTTAGTGTAGTTTCACCACATATAACAACTGCAGTGGTAAGAAAAGTAAGTCAGCTGTTTCTGGTTTACTGATCTGAAGTCACAAATATCAACAAACAAAATATTTCTAACAGTCATGAACTTCCATGTCTGTATCGAACACACACATCACTTTCCATTGTGGAGAGAAGGCCCCATGTTTATCAAGGTATCCACCAGGATGATGTCAAGCTTAGGCTCAGAAGAAGCTAAATGGTGCAGCAGAGCTATGACCTAAATATCAAAGTTAAAAAAGTTGGGTCAGCCAGAGTCCAGACCTCAACCCAACAGAGAATATGAGCTCAGAGATCCATTCACTCCAGAGGTTCTGAGAATGTGTCTGAGTTGCAACAGTTCTGGGGAAGAACGGTCCAGAGTTCCTCCTGGACATGGTTCAGGTCTGATCCACAGCTGCAGGAAGAATTTGATGAGGTTGTTGCTGACACAGATGGTTCAACAAGCCACAATTCAAGGTGCTTCCTCCACCGTACGTCACTGTTTCACTTACGCTTTCCGCCTTCACTCTGTGCGTTTAATGGGTGTGTTCAATAAAGACATGAAGGATCATGGCTGTGTTTTATCAGTATTTGTTGATGTTTGAGACTTTGGTAAAGATCAGGTCATATTTCAGGACCAGTTTATCTAAAACAGCAGGAAAATGCTAATAGTTTTCCTACTTTTCTTGCCGCTGTAGCTGAAGATGTGGTCGCAGTGTAGCACGCAGGGAGAGGAAGAGCCGGGCAGAAAAGTGGATACTGATTTGGACTTTCATGCTAGTGCTAACTTCCCTTGCATTTTGTAGCTATAATGGTTCGTAAGATTTAGTGACATCTAGCGAGAGGGATGCGGCCCTGCCATGGACTGAAATAGGGAAAGGCTCCTGCACACCTGTGACCCCTATGGGGACTAAGAGGTTCAGAAAATGGATGGATGTGCATTACCATGTTTTATTTTACGGTGTACATTAACACGTACGTTTTACGATATGATTCGCATCAACACGTTTCTTTCTTATGAATTGGTGCACTAGAAAAAGTTTTGCATCATATGGCCTAAAACACATTTTATTATAGAGTACACACAGGCTCAGCAGCCCCCAGATGCACTGTGCCCTCTGACATCGGTTGATCATGGTCAGCAGTAATGTGCATTCCCACGCTCACCCCCGTGCACCACAAGTTAAAACCACCTAGTGGTCTTCATGTTGTGGCTGGTTGCTGTCTGACCTAGATTAGCAAAGGCACTTGTGTTTTTTTACACATTGTGCACATTAACAAACACATTTTATTACACATCACATGTGAGTTTCTGCATCAGCTGCAGCAGCAGTGTAAAGCTCTGATGGTTTGATTCATATCTGATAAACAGAAGCTGCTTCGTATCTGACTGCATTCAAATGGTTCAAAGAATGTGTGGGTCAGTAAAAATGAAGCATGGGCATTATCTGATAAACGCACGCACGCACGCACGCGCACACACACACACACACACACACACACACACACACACGGCTGTCTGCTTCTTGAGAATCTCAGAGATGCTTGTCTGCCCAGGCAGTGTTGACATTCCTCCCTGTCTGAAAACAGACAACAAACACACGACATAATATGCACGAATACTGGGACATCCAGACATACGCTTTGGATTCTTATCTGTGTTGCTCACGCAGTCGTCCCCATAAGATAAACTGGGGAGTAAAGACATAAATCTATAGTCCACAAAGGAAAACTCCCAGCATCCCTCCACTGCATCTGAAAGAGTGTTGGTCCAATGTTCCAGAACAATCCTCCTGGATTGGAGGGTTCACCTGCAAGTAGAGGTTCTGCCTCCAGTCTGCCTCAGTCTGTTCATCTGTACCACAAAGTCTAGAGCGTTCAGTGCCTCAGGGTGAATCTCATCCACACCTGGATCCCTGCTTCTGTGGAGCTACAGTAAAAGCTTCCCCCAGGATTCCAGCTCTGCATGTTCTCTGGACGACAGAAATGCAGACACCAGTCTCTGTCCACACAGAAAAATATTGATCCAGAGGCCTGAGAAGAGAAGCAACACATGTACCTGAAAGTCAAACTAGGCCTGGAATAAATCCAGCTGGAGGCCCGAGTCGAAGAGAGAAGAATCACAACAGCAGGAGGACTAGAAACAGATGACATCAGCTGTGTCTCGCCGGCATGACACAGAAGAGATGAAGTGGGTTTAGTAAAAACAGAAGACTGGAGGTCGAACTGAATAAACTGCTGTGGCGTTAAAGTTTCCAGGGGTAAAGAAAATCAGTGAAGATCAATGGTGTCGTTCATGTTAAAGAAATAATTAAGAAAGACAAAAGCACTGGAGAGTAGAACCGTCTAAACAGAGACAGTAGGTTGTACACAGTCACTGTATCATCATATCAGGTTAACATGTCTGGACAAGTCTGCACTAAGCATTTTTAGCTGTTGAGGACACAACAGACAACAGTGCGCTGGTCTGAGATGACTGCTGGAGAAACTGAAGCCAAGTCCCTCAGAGAGTGTGGATAGAGCGGTTTAGTTCGGCCGTAACACTGAGCTGGAGTTCTGTGGGGAGGTTTATCTACGAAGAGGTCCGGTGATGATAACGCCCGAGTGCCTTCACTGGATTCATGAGGAGCAGCTTCTGGAATGACCTGCATCCTCATGCTCAGAGACCACCAGAGAACCTGTCCTGCTTCACTAAAATACACAGGACTCTGTAGCTGGGTCAGGTTCACAGATGGAATCTGTAATTGGTTGGTTCATACTCAAACAAAAATAATCCTCAAGGACCAAAAGTGTCCTTTATCTAAAAACTATTTCCAGTAATTTAACTGTTACATAGCAAAGAGCCATCCGAGCCCGAAAATCAGGTCATTATAGGTGCCGTTGATCCAGAACCAGAGATACTGGAGTCCCTCTTCTGTTTAACACATCAGTCAAATTGATATGTTCTTCAGAGAGTTCCCTCCACAGTGCAGGTCACAGTGTGGTATAACACCTACTGACTACAGAAGCTGCAGTCCATCTGGGTCCGGACAGACCTGCCTCATTCACAGCCGTTGTCCACAGCAGGTTCTGTGTTTCTTGCTACAACAAGCACCATCATCCTTCTGGCCACAACTCTGAGCAGCCACCTTCATAAAACAGGAAACGTTCTTCCAGAGGTGGGAGGTGAACACTGTGCAGACAGGAGCCTCAGCAGGATGTTCACAGTTTGCTTTCGCCTCCTGTTTACGGTCAAGATGCCACATCCGACTGCTGTGCTCACTTTGCATGGGTACTTAAGACATGGCTGCAGATCTGATTCAGTGACCTTCAGCCTCCAGAATAACCATTCCACCACCATGCTCAAACTGCTCCTCAACAAAAACATGATGTCTGTATCTTTTAAATTAGATTTCCATGACTCGTGACTTTGGCTGATGGTCAGTTGATGCCTCTGCTCCTTACATTCAGCCTTGCAAGTGGGCACAGGAGGCTAAAAGAGGAGGCCAACAGATGCTCACCAGTGAGTCTGGACTTGCAGGTCTTTGTCTGTGGTTGGACAGTGCTACAGGGTGTTACTAGTTCTGCTTTAGCAGCCACACTGGGGCACTGAATGTTCAGTTAACGAACCAGAACTAGTTCATTTCCTAAAGAAAATGTGTGTGACTGCAGATAGCAAGCTGTTGCTGCTGCTTGCAACTGTTACCGCCAGAAGATTTACTGTACAGACGATGGCAGCATGATAGAGTATAAAAAAAACACTGTTGCTATTTGTCTGAACTCTCCAGCAGGTGGCAGTATGGTATCAGGCTTCAGTATGGACTGCACATACTCATATGGTCTGTCTGCATTAGGAATATTGGCTGATTTGCATGAAAGTCCGCAGGCTTGCTAAGAGTAGTATCCTACAGCTATACGCCAAGTTAGGTTTGCCTGGTTCATTTTATTGGCGACCAAGGACCACGCCCACTAAAAATGAACAGTGAATTACCGGACAGCGGAAAGGTATTTAGCAGAATCAGTGTTACAGTTGAATCTGGGGTTGTCCAAATAGAGTATATACCAGATTTGAAGATGATTTGCTGAAGCATAAAAAAATAAGGAGTGAAAGGAGTGCTTTATAAGAAATTCAAAATGGCTGAAAATCTGTCCAATCAGAAGTGGGTGGTCCTAATTACAATTAATGAACAGAATCTGAATCTGAATCAGATTTGCATACTGATTGGACAGTGAGATCTGTAAAGTATCAGACATTGATCAGCAGTGTGACCTCATCACGATGTCATAGATGTGTCAGGTGATTAGTTTCCTTCTACGTGCCAACAAACACTGAACTACAGTGATGTGTGTTTAGATGATCACTGATGAAGACGATGTTTGTCTTCTCCATCTGTTTCCAGGGAGAACAGACGGAGCCATGCGCCGGACGCGACTGCTCCACCTGTCAGTGTTTCCCAGCCAAAGGAGCGAGGGTAAGTCTCCGCCCATTCACAAGCACCAGCCAATCCAAGCGCAGCCGCAATATAACATTATTATAGGTGTAGACAGTTTCTTCTGTAACTGTGAGCTTGTAAATCAGACACACACAAACTAATAAAGCTCCTGATTGAGGAGTGATACTGAGGAATGTGTCGGAGTTAAGCTGTCAGCACATTCCTCACATGCGCACACACACACACACACACACACACACACACACACACACACACACACACACACACACACACACACACAGCCTCAGCATCTTTTTCAAGAAACATCTTTCAGATTATGTGAAATAACAAAAGCTGTCATTAAGGTTGCCATAGCAACGTGGTTACAGTTTTGACAGTGTACAAGTGTTTCCTTCCAACCTCACTGCGATGTTTTTAGATGTTTTTATTCATTGTTACAGTGTGATCCAGATGTTTGAATATGTGTTTACCAACATTTTTGACATTGTTTCGTCTGCCACAGCGATGTTCAACACTGTGTGTGTGTGTGTGTGTGTGTGTGTGTGTGTGTGTTTGTACAGCTGGGGGCAGCAGACAGGCCCAGAGGATTGTGGGAAGGTGTGTGTCGCAGTGATTTCACAGTTCAGTGGTTTCAGAGAAAGAAGGACAGAGAAAGGCCTAACAGAGATCACAGCTGTCACATCTCATCACACACACACACGTTAATACCGTCACACTACACATCACTGATTCACACACACGCTACCAAAACTTCAGCAGGTTGATATTGATCAGTACTGATTTTATCTCAGCACAGATTTATTAGAACACTTAGCATCAGGACATAAACATCTGGTTTATCACGCGTGGATCAAGAAGTGTGTGTTTCTTTCATGTTGTTTGCTCGGCCGGTGTTTCAGCTCCAGCTCACAGATATTATCGGTTGAATAAACAGTGAATGACTCTAATCACTGTGGTTACACATGTTCTGCTCCGCTTTCAGCCACATCTCATGGTCCTCATCAGTTCATGAAGTTGTCATGAGGAGCACTGTGTTACCCTGGACATCAGTATTCTGGTTCTGTGTCTGAGCATTATGGGCCCAGATGCTGCTGCTCCATTAACATGAAGGTTAAGTAAGGAATGTGATCAGAAACAGTGTTGATCATCTGTAAACACACACCTGTGGATTCAGGTGTGCTGCCACATCTGGAAGTTTAGTGAGCTCCAGTACAGGACCACAAGCCAGAACCATAGTCCGTTTAGTTAGTTCTGCACCAACAGGTTCCATTTTACACTGTAATCGACTCATTCAGGAATTCTGTTGTCAAGAAAAAGTAAGTGAACTTCTGCATAAACTGGTTATAAAATGTGATCTGATCTTTATGTAATGTAGTCATTTGGCAGAAGCTTTTATCCAAAGCGACAAAACAGCAAACAAAGAGAAAAGCATTAAAGCAAAGTGCTGTCAGAAGAAGCGTGTCCATTTCATAAGATACAAGTGCAAGAAAGAAGATTTTTGATTTAGACAGACAGAGTGTCCTGTTGGTTACCTCTATTTTCTCTCCATAGTGGAAAGCAGATCAGGTTCAGAGGCAGCAAACTGTACTTCACTGTTTCACTTACTTTTTCCACCATGACTCTGTGTGCTTAATGTGTGTGTTCAATAGTATCATCGGCTTACAAAAACTAAGTTTGCTGCTACATGTGACTCTGGTGCAGATCAGGTCATGTTTCAGGACCAGAAAACCAGGAAACAGAAACTGGTTTATTCACAGGTCTCTCCCTGCAGGTCCAGCATCGTCCAGTGTAACACCACCTGCTGTCTCTGCCTGTCTCACATGCCTCTGTCGTTAGTCATGGAGCAGCGGCTTTAGGAGCTTTTATCTTCATCATCTAACTTCATTTCAGGCCGCTGCCTCTTTGTTCCTGTTCCACCGACACTCCTGAATATGTTGTTGTTGTCAATTACACCGCTGATGAAATCTCAGACATTCCCTTCACGTGTTCTGGTGGCTGAACGAGCAATTTATGACAAGCCTGTGCGGCGAGGAGAACACACCTAGAAGTTCACTCAGTTCAGGAGAAGCGAGAACGTTTAGAATGAAGCGAAGTGGGTTCTGAAGTCCAGACTGAAGAACATAGAGTTCTGAAGAAGTGACTGTTCTGCCCAAAGTCCAACTGCTGAAACATCTGGAAAGTTTTAGTGTGTGTGTGTGTGTGTGTGTGTGTGTGTGTTGTGTCACACTGCCCCCCTGTGGCCAGACACCACATCCTCCTTCATGAAGGACACTATGTTCTGAAGTGATTCCAAGGACCTGGTTCAACTGTTCATCATGATTCTGGAGCTGTAGATTGTGCTGCTGTGGAACTGTAATGTTTTGTACTGAGAACAGGTTCTAACACATTCTGACATGTTTACATTTACATACATCTACAGACGCTTTTATCCAAAGCGACTTACAAGTGAGGTACAAAACAAACAAAACTCTAAGTCAAGGAGAAAAACTAAAGCAAAGAAAAGTACTAGCAGGAGAAGTGTGTTCATTTAATGAGATGTTGAGTGCTTTTTTTTTTTTTTTTTTTTTTTTTTTTTTTTTTTTTTTTTTT
>OMLM01017292.1:0-21542 GCA_900302695.1 Helostoma temminkii | reverse complement strand
GGCCCATTCCTCTGTTACTTGACTGGGGCACGCAGAGTCATTTGTCCCATTTTGTTTTCCATGTGTAGCTACAAAGCTGACGTTAGTGGGGATGCTGTGGAGAGGCAGAGGAAGCAAACAAAACAAATCATTACACGCTGACGTACACAGTTTTGTTTCCAGTTTAATGAAGTTTCCAGAGAAACTGATGATAAATAAATATGCCGGTACAATACATCAACTCTTCAAAAAGACATCTAAGGTTTGTTAAGTTCTCGCAATTTATACAGGTGAAAACAATGACATGCTCATCAAAACTCATCTAAATTCCTTTACTTCTAGTAGTTCTAAAAACTATTTGAGCCAACTGTTATTGTTTTTTCAGCATCCAGTCTTTCTCCCTCTCCCTCTCCCTCTCTCTCCCTCTCTCCCTCTCTCTCTCTCTCTCTCTCTCTCTCTCTCCCTCTCTCTCTCCCTCCTTGTCTCTCTTGTTTTCTTGTCCTTTTTCTTTTAAATGTTTGTTATGTTCTTCCATATGTGTGTGCACATTTTAAAACATAAAACAATAAATAAAACATAAAACTGAAAATACAGAAACACATATCAGATCAGTCTGATTATACACAATACAACAAAGGTATGTGAACTAAGACGAGGCAAATTGTGTGCATTACACTGGACAAAGACTAACAAAATCAATAAAAGCAAATATAGATATGAAAGATGAAAGCAAGAAGGAATACAAGCGAAATGTGGACTACAATGGCATAGGCACAATTTGACTACAGTATGTATGACAGAGCTACAGCTAGGGAAACAAGGAGGACTGTGTAGACTGGGATAAGAAGCAGAAGCAGATCTGTGCCAGTGAGGGTATGAGAGCAGGAGCCAGATGACTAGAGGAGCAAGGCGCGGAGCGCGTAAGAAAGGATAAAGGTAGAAAATGGAAAAACCAGAACAATGTTTGAACTAAAGAGTTGGATGTTTTTTATATAAATTACTTGTAAGTTTGTACTTATTAGACATTGTTGCAAGATCATTTTAGAATTTAAGAATATACCTAAAATAAAAGGCGTACAAAAACAGCATTTCCAAGGGTGAAAAAACTGTGCTCACATATATTTTTAACACAACTGTCATAATAGCTGGCAGCTTCCCTGTGTTAAGGCGTGACAGGAAAAAACAGTGCTGCTGTGTCCCATTTGGCTGCAAGCCTGTATTGAATGTCAATGACAGACTTCTTTTTTTGTAAAAACTCATTTTACATTTTTTGTTTGTTGCATTCTGCATGTACACATACATATGCAGCTTAGAATAATGACAGTAGACACTGTGGCCAGTGTCACCCATCTACATCAAGTCTGTGTACACACTGTTTCTATGACCTTACATTTTATTTGTGTACAAAATTGAAATAGTATTATAAAGTTAAAATGCAACGGTTCAAACTGTTGATGCTAAAAGATGTTAAAAATGTTTAAGATGCTTTTGAAGTTTGTTAATATTCTAACTACAGAGAATACATTTAAAAAAACAGATAAATAAAATAAAACTTAAGTCCTTACTTTGTAGGCAGATAGGTCATATCTCCGAAGCAGTCCAGATATAAATTATCCAGGAGACAAAACTTCCTTGTCATAGTCTCTTGAAGGAGAAAGCATAATAAACTGATGCCAGACAAATTCCTTGGAAGCAGGAGCTGGTGTTCCTTGTGTCTCCTCCCTCTTTATTTGGTCTAATCTTTTTTTTCACAGAATCGTTCCAGCACGTCTGACTTTGTTTATCTACATGATTCATCTCTTTTCTTTTATGCAAAAGGGGTGACGCTCAACATACCTATTATAGTTATTATTTATTATTTAATTTATTTGACATGGAAATTTCTGAAGAGAATTGGGTAGAGGTTTATCTGCAGAGATTGTTGTTGACAGTATAGTATACAATTGTATTTTCTCAATAAATATTCATTTATAGCTGAGATCATCTTTACTTTACCATGCAATATCAACTAGCATTAGCTGTAATAATGTGTTTGTTGTGTGAGGTGAAATATTTTCTACACACTGGTTTTATACAAACTTACAAGCAAGGAACATGCATTTGGTGTTTTAGTGTCTAATCAGTGTCACTGACTGCTTGCATTTTTATTCTGTTTATAAAACTACATGCTAAAGAAGCACAAAACTAGGAAAAGGTGTGGGAAGCTAGGGAAATTACATTAAATCAAATGAAAGCAAAGAACAAACAAACAAACATAGTTAAATCCTGTGATTGTTCATATTATTAGATTTTGGCTGGGATCTGGAAAACCTTGTCATGTTGGAAAAAAAAATGAATGGCTGCCAGATAATTCTACCAGATGGCTGTCAAATAACAAACTGAAGTCAAAATGCTGGTCTCTTTGTGGAAAACTATCAATAACAATAACAAAACTGTAACAAGGCACTGGAGCCAGTGAAATTAGGACCCCACAGTGGTGTTGCTGAAACAACAGTGGGAAAGGTTTGCTATTAACCTACAGTACATACACAGAGCATGCATCATTTACCCTTCTAAAATCATGTTAATATTGTGAATATAAATTACAATTTTACCAACAAAGTTGTGCAGTAATAGTTTCCCTGTGAAAACAAGTGTAACTTTGCTCCTCAGATGGAAAAAGAAATGCAAGACGAAACATATTTTTTGGAAATTAAAATAGACAAAAGGTGTTGCAACATGTTTTGCTGGCACAGAGCATATCATTTCACAACAGGTACAGCTGTATGTGAGCTGCAAGGCTCAACATACATAACATACTTCTTAACAGCTGTCATGTCAATCCATTTTACCACAAAATTAGTTGTAGTTATAGGTGGCCATTCATTCATATTAAAACTGCAATTCGAAAAATAAACAAGTATAGAGAGATGGCATATTCTGGAAACTATTGTATTTCAGGGAATTCTGTTGTGTCATTAAATCTGCTTCCATTTCTTCTGTACATTATGTCCATTATCTGTATATTATTTCACATCCTTTGTTCACATGCAATATAACAACATTATCATTGTGTTAAGTCTCATGAAATAATAATTTGAGATCACTTATTCCATAAGCAGCAACAAAGTGGAGGGAAGGATGTCATAAGTAAGTCACATCTGATCCTTTACATAAAAAAACAGCTTTTTTTCCTATAAACGGGCTAGATTAAGTTGGAGCCTTTATTTTATGAACAGGCTGACACTGTAACACTTAATGTCTTCTTCCAATTTTAATATTTTAATGTGAGTGTATTTCATGTGTTCTGCATAAAAGGTTGTAACAGTAGAAGAAGAAATGTAGAGAGTCAGTTGTCATGTCAGTGTTTTATGGAGTTTGAAATGTAGCATTTTATTTAGCTGTTAATTGAGTTGTGTTTGGGGCATGTAAAAATATTCATATTGTTTTGTTGCTTGTTAGTTTGATGTGCACATCACTATATTTTTTTGTGATTAGTGTATTGTTTCACACTGTGTTTGCTAAATGCTTCTCCAGTCTTCTGCAATCTTGGTTGTCAACCTGTTTTAGTTTTCAAAGCACACATGTTCTTAACCGTCGTATTGTCCTCACAATATTCTGATTTCACCTGTTTACTTTCAGTGGGGCAGGGCAGCGGTCTTGGTGTAGGAACGATATGACATTCCTCCTTGACTTGATTTTCACTACAGAGACCTAGACTCCACCCATCTGAGCCCTTATACTTACATGTATGTGTGTACTTTTTTTCCTTCTCACTGAAATGAAGGTTAGGGATGAACACGAAGGGCAGAGGTGAGAGGGATAAAATGTAATGTGTGGCGGGGAAAGCAGGGTGGCTTGGATTGTTTTGACCTAAGGACTGCATCAATAATAATAATAATAAACAAAAGTAAATTGTTTTGAAAAATATGATGCATTAAGCTTTTAAAAATTCTCTTGGGATTTGTTACTATGATGTATTTGCCAAAACATTAGTTTTTTGTCTAACAGTTTAAATCTTCCCATGGCCACATGATTTGTTATAAATAAAAAAATAACATAATCTATCCCAAAGACGTTGTAGGAGGATATGTCAACAATGTTGTGGAAGATGACCAGGGGCCAGTGGGAGGTCATCCTTCTGCAGCTGTATCTAGGTTGTCCACTTCTCCTTTGGTGCAGTTGTAGCACTATTGATGTCTTACTGTCCTGGTGATTGCTGACGCTCGCTTCCGCTTGCAGCATGCTGCATGCTGCTCGCTTCTGCATGCAGCATGCTCAGAAACACCACATTCTTGGTTTAATTTAGGAGGCAGGACACTAGAGTGGCGGTGGGCTTGAAAGCAAAGTTTGACAAAAAGACCTGACCTACCTCCAGAGCGAGCAGCTGTTGCAGGATCTCTGGTTTGTTCTTGAGCACTGTGCTGACCACTGTCATGTTCCTCTTCAGGAGCTGCTGCACAAGTTCGTAAGAAGTCCCTCTGTCATGTTGAGCATGATTCGCATCACCTGGTTCTTTCTGGTTTAGACCTGCATCATCACTTGCTAGGCATGAACTCCTGGAAAGGACAACAACCTTTTTGGGTGAGGACAAGAGAACCCGTTTTGTTGCATGCCAACAAAGACCATTTTATTTTTCAATTTTTTGACGTGAACATTTCTCTTTCTTGTTCTCTTTCTCGTTCTCTTTCTCCTTTTCCTTCTTTTTCTTCTCCTTCTGCTTCTTCCAATGACTAAGCTTCGTGCTCTGGGTTGTATTCCTCTCCATCTTCTTCTTCTGACATGTCCTCTTTGGAGTATGTAGACTTATCCATCCCAGCCATTATACATTTATATGTATTTTTGAATAAAGGCAACATTTTTTACCTGTGTACCCTTGGTGGTGTGGGGGCAGGGCAGCGGTCTTGGTGTAGGAATGCTATGGCATTCTTTGTATTTTTTGGTAACTATGCAAGGCTCCCTGGTGATCTTACCTTGTGTTAGACCATAGCAGGACGGGACAACTGTGGATGGGTGGGTACAGACCCACCACATACTGATGATTGACACATATTCCCAGGACACCAGTACTGAGAGGCTTCAGCTGGTTGGCAAAGGAAGGACATTGCCAGACAGGGTGTGTCAGTACCTGGACTTTGTTAGTGCTGTTTCAATGCAAGAATGTTGTATGCTTTGTTTACACAGAAGAGATCATTTTCATCTGATAAGGTTATATTGAAATCTTACAGTGCCCTAGTTATATCTGTGCTAACCAGTTGTTTAAGCTATAAATGTCTGGTTTGACCCTGATGGCAGGTCACCCAGAATTGAACTTTGAATTCAACTTAGTAAAAGTTGAATTCAAAGTAAAAACAAGCTGAATTTCTACAGTTATTAGTCAAATAATATGCAAGGTAAAAGATAAATTCCCAAGATTAGATTATTGTAGTAAAATAATATTTTGTTAATATTAAAACCATTGCTAACATAGAACAACTTTTACTACATTTTATAAAATGTAATATAAATGAAACTTACCGACAATAATAAGGCAGTGTCAGTGGCAATGCACAAGCAACAATAAAATAAGTAGGAACCGTGCCAAATTACTGAAAGTGAAATGCAGGATACACTGGCTGTGTCAGATTCACAGACCATGTGTCAGTACCTGGATTTTGTTAGTGCTGTTTAAAATGCAGGACTGTTATGTTTTGGTTTCAAAGAGGAAATAATTTTAACTTGAAAAGTTCATGGTGATATGGCACAGTAGTGTAGTAGTTAGTATTGTTGCCTCACAGCTCAAAGGGCCCAGGTTTGAGTCCATGGGTTAGCTCTATTCCTTTCTGTGTGGAGCTTGTGTGTGCATGGGTTTTCTCAAAATACTCCAGCTTTCTCCAGTTCAGAGATGTGGTTAGGTTCAATTGATGAAGCTAAATTATCCATAGGTATAAATGGTTTTCTGTCTGTGCGTGTCAGCCCTGTTATAGCCTGGTGACCTCTCTGGGGTGTACTTTGACTTTTGCCCAGTGACAGCTGGGATAGGCTACAGCACTGGAGTAAGCTTAAGGTTTATTATAGTATTTTAGGTGTTCATGTGAGTTAATTATACAATGAATACAGTATGGCACAAAACAGCTTAATAAATGTTGATGATGCAAAAGGAAACTGACAAAACTACTCTTTGCATAGGTTGTCACTACAGAATAAATATTTTGTTAACATGCCAGGATACAGAAAATGTGTTGTACACAATGAATTTTGAAGGCAATCTACACAAAGTAATTCATATTAACTTGTAGTGTGAGAAAGAATGAACAAGAAAAAGCTTTATAACAGTTCACAAAACACCCTTCAGATTTACATTGTTTCCACAGACCAAGACACACATGTAGTAAATGTTATTATGAAAATGTTTAACTTGATCTTACAAGATTTACAACATTTATTTCACAAATTATGTTCATTACATGTATTTGAGTTAATTATCTCTGTTAGGCAGATTGTTAAACCTCCAGCAACAGGTATGGAGGTCAGGATGTCATGAGTCAGAGTCACATGTGATGCTTTGCATTAAAAATAACCACAGGCTTAATGATCTCCAATCTGTTGATGTAAGTAGACACAACAGAACGTTGATATGTGGTCACATCTGATCCTCTGCGATGATGATGCCTAGTCCGCCTGTAGATGGCAATAACTTTCCTCCTAAAGTACTGCCCGGAGAAGACATACAGCACTGGGTTCAGGACACTGTTGAGAAAAGCCAGATACACTGAAACTTGGCCTCCTATATCGAGAGTGTCAGACCACACTTTCTCATTCAGTGCTTGGATGTCACAGAGTGTGTCCAGGAACGTGAATACCTGGAATGGACCCCAGCATAGTAAAAATAATAGTGTGACAGCATACATGAGTACTGTGGCCTTCGTATCATTAGTGTCATGAAGACCTACACTCCCCCCCCTCTGAACTAAAACTTTAATTATATTACCACTGCTGAAAACAATAACTAGAACAGGGAGTACAAAACCCACTATGTTCATCAAAATCTGATGAATCACCTTCCAAGAACTGCCATGGCTGTAATCCAGAACACAGGCTGTCACCCCATACTTCTTGAAGTATGTCACCTTTCTGTGGACAATGGTTGGGGTGCTCATTAAGATCCCTAATATCCACACGATGAAGCAGATCACTTTGGCATAGAGTGTTCGTCTCTGCGACCTGGCCTTCATCGTCCTCACAAGAGCTAAATAGCGGTCAACACTAATCATCACCAGGGTGTAGATGCTGGTGTAAAAGTTGATAATGATGATGGAGTTGACAATTTTGCATAAGGCATCTCCGTATGGCCAGTTAAAGTTGTTGAGGATGTACATTGCCCAGAATGGAAGGCCACACAGGAGAATAAAGTCAGCCAGTGCCAAGTTGCTTAGGTAAATCTCTGCTACAGTTAATCGATCCTTATGCAGCAGAAACACCCCGAGAACAAAGGCGTTAAAGAGAAGGCCAAGTAAGGATAAGATGAAGATGTAGGGGGGAATGACAGTGTAGAGGATTTCCCATTTTTCAGAGTCCGAAGACTTTGATGTATTGAATAGCAGGGATGCACTGCTATTTTCTGACCGCAGTGTTGCCAAAGATGCAAGTGTCATTGACTCCATGGGCTAGTAAACAACACAATTAAACAGATCTCATCAGTAAAATTAAATAAAACAGCACACAATAATAAAAATATTCAGTAAATTGTGAATACAAATATTGTAAGTTAGGCACCTTTAATTCTACTGAAGAAGAAGTAGTCACAAACTAACAAGCTGATTAATATCGCTTTAGTTTAAAATTATATTCAGCAAACAATTCTTGCTCATTTCAGTAAATGTCTCACTATCTCCTGTAGTTTTGTGCAGTACTTTATTCAGTACATTTGTTTTTGCAATTTAATGGCTGAACAACTACCAAGTAGTGGCAAGTAGTAAATCAGATCATTCTATAAAGACAATGTAACACTTTTTAGTATTAATGCCCAAAATATAAAAGGATCTGAACATAAATATTTCTTACCGTAAGTGTAAATGTGCGGTGAAAATAATTCTGACAAAAACTCCTGGTGAAAGTGCATAGAGACTAAGAGGGGAGATAGGCTCCAGGCATTTTTGTATATAGAGTCACATACTTCCACACCCTCAGTCAAGGAGTTCACTTTATCAACTTGTTTATGGAGGAGTCAACATTTGGTCTGTGCACACTGGGAGAAAGCTGAAACTGCAGTGAACTAAAAGTGTCTTAGAGAAGCTCAAAAATGTAGATAGCATTAACATTTCTTAACTTATTTAAAAATACTGCATATTTTTGAGGAATACAAAATTAAGCTACTTATGACATTTTCCTTATAATTATAACATTCTTCTAGGCCAACGGAGACATGAACCACCTGCATGTGCAATTAATATAAATATAGTAATTATCCAAGTGATTATCAGGGTTGTTACCTGTTTACACTGTGATACTGGCCCAGTATCTATAATACTAGGATATTATAATTAGTGTTTTGCTGTTTTGTTAATGTTTGTTTACCTACAGTTTAGAATTTATAAATATTTAAGTAAACACTTAAACAGATGTATCATTATCTTGTGTATATATATATATGTAATCCTACTCCAATCTGTTCTAAATTCCATCATTAATTATGAAATAACACAAGCAATTTGAGTTATGCAATGCGAAGTGTTAAAAAAAAGACCAGTTGAAGTTGTGGGATCCCTTTTATGGTTAAAATGATAACATCACATTTCAAGTAAATTCCTTCAAAAAACAAACCCATCACCTTAGAAAAAAAAAATCTGCTTCCTGATTCCTACTATAAAAATTCCTTGGAAAAGGCCCAAGGAACAGCACCAAATCAAGCCTTGTTAAGATCATCCTTCCCACCATTGTTTAGCAATAACAATAGAAGTGGAACAATTTTGAAAGGAAACTACTGTTCACAATTATGAAATATATAATGATTGATTGACAAACACAATTTTGTGTAATGGAAAACATTAGTAACAATAGGTGATTTATCTCAGACAAAACAATGTATTTCACAAACAGTAAATTACTTGGAATTTAGCTTTTATAGTTAGTTTCTCTCCCAGGTTCATAAATATCCTGAATTCCAGTAATACGTGCTGTAGTACATATATACATATTATTGCCAATGCAATAATTACATCTTTTGCAATTCCATCTACTCTTCAGTCTTTTAAGATACAATAATTATATCTACTACAGATCTACTGGACTAGCGCAATAGTTACATTTATAACATTTATTATTTGGAAAAACATGTTATTAGCAAAAATATGCCTGTTTGCTTTGTCTTAATTTTTCTCCATTATAATACACAATTAGCCTAAGTTTTTTTCTTAAACTTAAGTAAATGTGTGTATTTCTTATAATGTCATATTATAGAAATTGGGTAGCTCCATACAAAATACGCTAATTCTACATTGATTAAACTCAATTCTCTAACAGCTATTTTAATCTACATTCTTCATATATACATAAGATTTAGAGTTTGGTACTCTCAGTATGTTTTGCTGGAATAAGATTTGAATGGCAGGTTTTGCCACTGCAGTTTCCTTCTGCACAACACCAGTCTAAACGCTTCTTTTGCTTTCTGCTTAAAGTGCTTCCCGACAATCACATACAGGAAAGGATTCAGTGAGCTGTTACTGTACCCAAGGTAAGTGGCTAATTGGTTGCCAATGTCCAAAACATTTGCCCATACTCATCCAGAGATGACTTATAATAATATAATATTATAATATAATAATGATCCAAGGTGTCCAAGAACATCGGAATCTGGTAAGGCAGCCATCAAAGAATAAAAACCGCCAGAAAAACAATGACAAGCTATGCTGCTTTCCTCTCCACACTCCCTCTGCTTCCTTTCCTCATCTTCTGGCTGCTCTGAATGACATTAGTGATGTGGTAACTACAGAAGGATATAACAGGAACAGGTATAAGAAAGCCTACTATGATGACAGACATGTTGTAGTGCAGTCTTCAGCCTTCATGGGGATACGATAGGTAGCAAATGCTAATGCCCAATTGAGGGAAGAACTCCACAGAATGAAAGAGGATAGCAGGTAAGCTGAGGGATATCCCAGCAATCCAGATACTTAAGCAAATCCCACGTGCCCAGAAGGCTCGTCTCTCCCTTCCCTGGGACAGTGACACACTGACAAACTGGCACATGGGTTCCCCAAATTTCTAGTGGAACTTGTTGATAATAGTTACCACCCAAAATGGCAGACATGAAACCATGAGGAGATCAGCCATTGCTAGATTGCTCAGATAGATGTCAGCCACAGAATTATGCCGCTTCTGGATACAGAACACACAAAGCACAAAGGAGTTTGCTGAGCACTCCAAGAAAGCAGATGATAGACATGTAGACAGGCTGTGTGTTGTAAACCCAGTCCCATGCACCTGTCTGCAGACAAGCTCATCTCTTGTTGCATTCTCCATAAGTCACTCACATGTTGTGCTAGGGATCACTGTGAAAGTTGGTGTACAGTAAATGTAGTTCTAAAGGTTGAAAAATAAACTTGTATTTGAAACTAATACATGTGCCAGTAAAACCTTTTAACTGTGTCAACAGGCTTAGTGCTTGTGTTGATACTGTAAAGTAAAATTTTCTAAGTGCAAAGCCACAATTGAATTAATGGAGTGTAGATAATGGTGATTTATCAGTCGTGATACACAGTATGCACATGCCAGCTTCAAAGAGGGGACTCTTGGCAACAGATACCTTACAGCTATACTTGCATGGACTCACAAACAGTAAGCATACCGTACATAAAGGTAACATTGGCTGTTTTCCCTGGATTAAGTTGTCAGCACAGCATCAGTAAGCTGTGTGTCGTTATTTGCATTAATGGGCAATGCACAGAGTCATTGGTCAATCTGACCCAAGAAAATGAGAAATCTACATGGGGGACAGATTTTCTTTTTGGTTTGACCTAAAGTTACTGTCATGGTTTCCACCCTGCCTGTCTGTCTGTCTGTCTGTCTGTCTGTCTGCCTGGTTCATGCTTGCTGGTCATTTCCTGTTCCTGTCTGCTCACTCACTCAAATAGCCTAATCAGTCTAACCAGTTTCACCTGTCTCACTCCCTATATAAGCAGGTCTGCCAGTCTCACCCCTTTACCAGATTGACTGCAAACCTGCTTGTGTTTCATGCCTGACAACCCCTGACTCTGTTTGTGGAACTGAATTTCCTAGAATGTTATTTTAACTGTGATAACCAGTAACAAGTCAGCTTGAATATTTGTTGCCACAATTATACTATACATTATATTTTATCATATGTCATATCTGTGGCAAGCGTTCCCTGTGTGAACAGTATTGGTGATTGTGATATGTCTTCTGACTAATATCTACTGAAAACCTACTATATTTCAAACTCGATGAAGGCTGCTATTATGCCACCCTGCAAACCAGAAGGGATTACAACATCCCTGACTCGCATTGCTTCCAGTTTCTCCCGGACCTCAATGATCATCCCCATTCACCTCTTTTCTTAACCTTCATGAGTGAGTAGTCAAACCAGCTTCATCAGGCAACTACCTTTATCTCCAACCTGCTTCCTGCTCCCCAGTTCATTTACCTGTGCTCACATCCCCTTCATCTTACCTACCATGTTCCTTGTTCCTGCTTTCCCCTCACCTGCCAATTTAAAGATCCTAAAACCAGTCTGAGCTTGCCCGGCTTTTATTCAAGTTAACAACTAACCTCCCCATAATAGGTACACAGTTCAAAACAGTGAGAGTATATTTCCTTACCAAAAACAGCAGACACAGTTAGCATATTTGAACAAAGAATATATATTCCAGATGTGAAAGAAGTCAAAAACATGGTAGCAGAATCTTAAAATGCAGACAAAAATACATGAAACAAGTTTAAACTGTGTATTTTTGGCATACATTGCACAGTTTGAGGTAGTTTTGTGTCCCTAAAGTGTTTTTGTTCCATGACGACTTCTAGTCCTGGTAATGGTGGTAAAGCCTGACTCCTAACAAAGATTTCCTGTTTGGCATTACATGCTCTCATTTTGGGCACAACTAGGGGTGTACCCCTGTCCACAGCCCACACTGAATCAACAGCAGGCCATTAAATGGTGGTGTGGAGAGAAATGTATAAAGGGACAACTGATGTCTATATAGCCAACAAAAAGAAGCATGGCTGTGTGTCACCAGTGGAAACTCTGGCTGTTTTTAACTTGCAGACAATGAGTCAGAAACACCAGAAAACCCTTAGCAAGCAGTTGTTTTGCCTTCTTGCATGTGCCTGTGTTTGTGCTCAACTTAACATCTGAATACTTTATTATAAAGACATTAAAAAGATTAAATGAGGCATGCATAAGATATGTTTTATTTTGTGCGTATGTTCAGCTGAAAATAAATGTTTCCAAATTAAAATGTAGTAATACCAGAAATAATATTGTACAGTGATCATGCAGAATCACACTCTGTACAGTCAAAATACTGATTGTTTGCCAGTGTTCATAACAAAGATGTTATTTATTAGGCTTTTCTGCTTATAGATCTCCTTATTTACACAATCGAGACAGAATAAGACTTTTGTTTGCAATCTGTGTCACTTTGTCTAAGAAGGAATATTTCAGCCTATTATGCCTCTACATACAGTCTTTTTGAAAAGAAGTCTTGTCAAGCATTAATATGAGGAAAGGTGGCTTGGTTCCATTAGTACACAATACACTGCAAATCTAATAATAAATTTAATTTATCACTTAAATCATTTGAATTATAAAATGTCTCCCTCAGTGATTCTTCTGTGTAGTCTTCTTTTCAGATGTCTTCTTTTGAGAATAACAGTACTTTTTGTACATGTTACATTAAAGTCTTTAGCGTAGAAGACTGATTAGAGCGTGTGGACTCAAAGTTCGCTCCTCTTTTAATGCTCCACTGCTTTAAGAGTCCACAAACTTTTTTGCGGAAGTTCTTTCCCACGATGACATAGAGGATGGGGTTGAGAACACTGTTGAAGAAGGCTAAGTAGGTAAAGATCTGGTTGCAGATGTCTAGGACAGTTGTGAGATGACACCCTCCCATGATGTCAGCTCTTACGAGCACATCCAAGGTGGTGACCACATGAAATGGTACCCAGCAGATGAGGAAGGCTAGGAGGACGACCAGTATCAGAGTTGTGGCTTTGTGCTCCGTTTTCTCACCACTATATCTCTCTATTGCCTGGATTTTCAAAGCCTGAATAATTTTGAGAGTGCAAAATGATATGATTGAAATGGGGATGATGAAGCTAAAAGCAATCAACAACCCATCACAGAACACTTCTACAGTGTAGTTTGGGTAGTTCAAAAAGCATGCATTCACACCATAATCAGGGAAATGTTTCACCTCCCTGAAGATGAGTGTGGGAACACTCAGAAGCAAGCCAAAACCCCACATCAGCAGACAACCCAGTTTGGCATATTTTGGCCTACGCATTCTGCCATGGGACATTGTATGCACCAGTGCTACATAACGATCCATGCTGACCAGAACAAGGAAGTAAATGCTGCAATATGCATTCATCTTAATACCAAGATTAACAACTTTACAAAGGAACTGGCCAAAAGGCCAGTTGAAATCATTGAATACATTGACAGCCCAGAAAGGTAAACAGGACACCAGGACAAGGTCTGCAGCAGCCAGGTTGCTCAAATAGATCTCAGCCACAGTGCAGGGCTTCTTGTGGAAACAGAAAACCACCAGGACAAACACATTAAATACAATTCCCAGCACAGTGATGAACAGGATATACACTGGCTGGCTGGTGTTAAGCCACTCCCAGGCGTCCTGATCTGCACATTCAGTGCCATTAGTGATGTTTTGGTCTGCAAATAAAGCTGTGGTGCTGAAGTCCGGGATGCTGAGGAGAACATAAAACAAACAGTTATATCAAAACAATAGTTTAACCTTTTGTGAAATATGCTTATTGAAATTCCTGTGTGAATAGGGTGTGAAAAGTATATACAATAAATATGAAGCCCAATGGCATATCTTAGGGAATAAAAAATTGGAAATGGGAAAATGCCCGGTCCAAGGCTAAAAAAAAAAGAAAAGAAACAAAAATAAAATCTTTAAAGAAAAAATTTTACCTGTATTATTAAGGTAATTTAGCCACAGTGTGATAATTATGTCTGAATTTGTCAGTATTTGTGTGATATGTATTATACTGAGCTTGTCGAGCAGCTCAGCTCTCGACCAACTGGAATTTCTTTTCCGTTTTGACCAGGCCAAACAACAACATGATGATGACAACAAGATGTGTTAGAACCAGTGGTGACATAACCATGTTTATAATGACTGGAGAGTAGGGAGAACACGTGTTGGTGGTACTTACAGATCTCTCCCTTTTAAACACATTATTAACATGCTCAGACCAGGAGAAGCTGTTCAACATGATGACCATCAGCCACTTTTTTTTTTTAAACTTACTCCAGTATGGATACTTTGCAATGACAAGTCTAATCCAGCTCATAATCAGAAAAACATAGAGTTGGATCACTTCACAACTAAATTGTTTTGACATATGCAATTATCTACAGTGTTCAGCTCCTCAACATTCATTTTAACATTTCAATTATAATATCATTACATACTGTAATCAGCATCTATAATGTACCATCATAACTCAAGAAAACACCTGCAAAGTTCACTGTACATCATTGTTTTACATTTACAATAGTTTATAATAATAAATTATAATATTTTAAAATAAATATCTGCCATTTAATTGGTTTATCAATGACTCCTTTGTGTATTTGCTTCTGTGATTGTTGGATACAACTATGTGACATGTTCTTAGTTTGTTTGGGAGCTTGTTACTCTGGAGCAGTGATCTATGTAGTGCAACAAAAACTCAGAAGCTACCATTAAAACCATGGACGTGCAAACAGCTGATAATCATTTAAAATCTTTGAGTGCCACCTAGCAACCAATTGTATTTAAAATGGTATCTGCATCTGACTCATGCAATGAAGTGATTGCTATTTTCCAGCAATGAGTATGAGCAACAGGCTTCAATTAGTTTCTTCCAATTCCCTTGGCAGTGTTTACTATGCATGATAATGATGATAGGGGGGGAAAGATCTTCTTGGCCACCATACTTTGGTTTGCGTTATATAAATATTGTATTAATTAAAAGTATAATTCCTAAAGATGTAAAAAGAAGATTCCAGTATAGCGGCACTGAGTAAACTGGTTGCACCACATTGTGTTGCAACACGATCATGGACAAAAATGTCCATGTTTAACAATGGCAAAAAAATAAATAATGAAATGAGACAAACAGACATGTCTCCACTGGCAGGGACCATACCTGTTTTTCAACTTATGAGTTTATTTTGGAAATGTGTGTACGGTGTCACTCCACCATGTTATTTACCACTGCATTCTGTTACTCATCATGTCTTGATGATTAATACATGCAACAAGCAACACATGAGCAACAGCTTTCTTTAATTTAACAAGCACTTCTACATTATTACTGACATAAAATTATCATGTAAGTAACTGATAAAAATAGATAACACTGATTCTGAGAAATAGACTATAATATATAAAGCAAAATAAGCTTATACATACCTTGTAGGTTGAAGAGCCATTTCTCTTGAGTAAGTCCAGACTTGAACTGTCCACATGCCCAGCCACACTGTTCCTACTCCCCTCCCTTACTCTACTCTATCTATTCCTGCTCCGCTCTCTTAAAGGAAACTGCAATTAAAGTGATGCCAGCCAAACACTCATAGTTTAGTCAGCATGACTTCTTTCTTTCTCTGCCATTTTCTCCAATATCCTCATAGTTAGACAGCATGTCTATGCATGTGATTTTTTTATAGTGAATTCTTAGTCTTTAGATCTCAAAGACTGCAAATGTGTTCAGATGTTTCACATACAAAATGTTCCACCTTGTGTTGTCTCAACATGTTGAATTACTGTGGTGTAATACCAGCTACCTGTATTTCTTTATCTATGTTTCAATTCAATTCAATTCAATTCAATTCTGGGAGATTCAACAGTAGCGGAGCTTGATAGCTAAAGACTGTGCCTCCTATTCTACATTTGCAAACTCTAGAAACCACAAGTACACTCTTACAGGGGATGTGTTAAAAAAAATAACACAAAATATGTGAAATTACATTTGTAACACATTTTGTGCACATGGAGGCTTCATCGGATTCTTCAGTAAGTGTCCACTACTACTTCTATGCATGTAAATGTTTTTGAGGGCTACGTGGTGTTTTTGTGTTATGTTTAAACATAGGCCCATTAAATGTAGTAATTAGATAAATGATACATTATCCAGTTACTACTATTACTTGGCCTGGAGTCAGTTAACGTTAAGTGTTAACACCATGAGCTAATGTTAACTAGTGTTTCACCCTTAAAGGTAGCGTACTTCAAGAAATTTCAGTGTGGTCGCTTTACTAACTTAACGTTAGTTGGGCAAATCGACAGGATAATTGGTTTTTGGGTTTTTACATTAGGTGATTTTGTTAGCGGGCGGCATGGTGGTGCAGTGGTTAGCACTGTCGCCTCACAGCAAGAAGGTCCTGGGTTCGATTCCTGGGGTTGGCCCAGGGTCTTTCAGTGTGGAGTTTGCATGTTCTCCCCGTATTTGCATGGGTTCTCTCTGGGCACTCTGGCTTCCTCCCACAGTCCAAAGATATGCAGTCAGGTTAACTGGGGACTCTAAATTGCCCGTAGGTGTGAATGGTTGTTTGTCTGTATGTGGCCCTGTGATAGACTGGCGATCTGTCTAGGGTGTACCCCGCCTCTCATATTTGGTTCTTAAGACACTTTATAAAATGGGGATGAGATGCACACATATTACTTACTGTGCATTAGAGACAAATTAATCCATTTACTGCACTGCACTCAGTTTAGTTAAAGCGGCAAAAACAAATCTGCAGCACTGGACTCTTATCACCCGATCACTGACCAACTGATCCAAGTCTAGTGGTAGTAGTTTTTCTGGGCGGTAAGCATCGAGGTTGGGTTTTGCTTCCTATTCTTTTAATGTACTGTAGACAAGATAAGGTGTTTACGGGTAGAAAGGAAGGCAACAGATCATCTTGAGGTGACTATTATTACAGGTTATTGCTTTGCCCTCATGTTGTATGCTATATAATGATACCCTTCTTCTCTTTATGAATCCTTTCTGCACTCATCCTAATCTTCCAAATGAAGGAGTGTAATAAACCATTTTTACTATCACATCTTTTATTCTGTGAACTGCGATTCATTACTGTCGCAGACCACATCTGGACAAAGAACACAGCAATTTGAGATTCATTAAGGTCTCTTTAGTGCAGCTAAAGAGGGAGAGTGTAATTTAAACCAAAGGCCATTTTCAAGTTAGAATTGATTAGACTAGACAAAAGGCTTAAGAGCAGTTAATAATGTGTGAAAACTGATCTGGTGTATCATATTCATGTGAATAACATGCTGTAAATGCATGACCATGAGGAAGTTAGCAACCTGAATGACACACTATAACAAGATTGCAGTCTTCCTTGAATTATGTTGCAATAGTACATTTTAGTTCCCCTCTTAACAGTGGTTTTCGAAACACTCATACATAGATAAATCATGTCAAAATATTATGCTATGTATGCTGTACATTAGAGGTGTATCTGTTTTCACTCATAAACCCATAACCATATTTCAGAGAAAGGCTTGTAATGTGATTTGTTACGAGGGACCCCAGAGTGACCTTCAGCAAGAGTAAGCCCTGTAGCTAGTAGTCAGGATTCAGTTGTAGATTTCCAGTTAGAGCCGTTCTCTTATCTACCACCAGTTTTCTGTGACAGGTTGTAACAGGTTGTCTATGATCAAATTCAACGGCAGAGTAGTAATGAGACTGTCTATTGTTACAACAGATAAATTGTTTCACGTTTTTCTCAAGAACCTTGTCTGTTGAAATGACATAAATGCAGATGTTGCATTTGATGGGTGTCTTTTCATTGATATTGGTGTGTCTTTATTCAAAGGAGACTGTTGTATTACCTTTCCATCTGTGACATTTTTTTGAGGTACCAGCTAAACTAGATATTCAAACAATATTAAAAAGTTTATGTATGTACTTTATAACAAAAAATGGAAGTTCCTTATTGAGGTTGTTTTAAAAATATTTACTTTTTTAAAAAAACACTGGCATTAAGATTTTAATTAATGGTGATTTAATGATGTTCTTTTTGTGGTTACAAGTCCAACATTGATTTCTATTGATCCATCATTACACTTTTGTTTTGAGCAGAATAGTTGGTCTTCTGCCTACATCCTTCAAGACCTGCATACCTTTTCAGTTGATATATCTTTTCTGCAATATGTATAAAAATGAATTCATTTAAATGTGACTCAAATTCAGAACAGTGGAAATGAGAGGTTGAAAATATTCTCACTGTAAATCACTATTTTGAAGAAAAGATAGAAAAGAAATTAATTGCACAAACAGTCAGATGCATAACCTCTATGTGTTAGAAATGTTCTCAGTTTCATTTAAGACATTGGCTTTTCAGAATGATCTGTGCTATTTCTGTCCTGAAATGCCTCTGTCTTTTGTTTTGGGTTCAACCGACAGTTCTGCAACAAAAATAAAACACTGCCAATGCAAACACTGATGCAAGGAGTTATACTGTGGTTTGTGACCCGCATTTGGGTGTGTATTTCTGAATCATGCTGCAGAACTACCTTTACAAAAAAGTAGTATACTTAAGTATACATAATAAAATAAACTTTAAGTATATTTCAGGTATAATAAATATACTTTTATGTACTTCTAGTATACTATTTTAATACTTCTCGGGACTTAATTGGCCCACTTTTTAGTTTACATCTGGTAAGTACATTAAAAAATATACTGGAAGTATACTTGCTCATTTTTTATTTTAAAAGAAGTTCTTGAATATACTTATTTTTTATAAGTGTAAACTTAAAGGTAAATGGTATAATTGCCTCTATAAAACTAGTATCTTCTACTAAAAAACTATCAAGTGTTTTACATTATGGTCCGTGGTTCACCCTTCACATCCAGAGAGTTGTTTCTGGAAAGACAGCAAAGCAGCTGTTTGGTTTTTCCAAATCCCCTCTGTTGAGCACCAAAAACACAATTCTAGGATGGCGACAGAAGTCTTATTAGTGGTTATCTCAAAGCCACAGCAAATAAAATGTGAAGATAAATATGACTCTTTAAAGGAACGTGCCTCTGTACAGAAGGATTAGACTTACCAGCCTTGTACTTAATGTTTGTGATTTAAATGTCTACTGTGGATCAGTTCTTCATTAGTTTATACAGAAACATTGTTTGCATTATAATACTTTAAAAGACATACAGAAAATTTTATTATAGCAAACCAAAATGTGCTAGAGTAGTCATGAAAATAGACCACAAGTCTGTCCACTTCTGTTAGTTATGTTGCTGTGGTATGTAGTGAAGTAAAAAACAAATGTCTGGACAAGAGGGCGGCAAGGCCCATTCTCCACTTTGACAACACTGAGCTCATTTCCTGTCTACTTCTGCTTGTCTCAGAAAATAGTCCTCTGCCAGATTTTTTTCCAGGCTGTGATCTTGATTACTGGCTCCTGAGTCCTTTCCCTCTGTCATAACTAGACAATACAGCACAGCTCCTCTTATTTATTTATTGTTTTCACAGCTGTCCAGTACAATCACTACCTTTAAAACGAGAGTGAATGAGAGCTCGTAAGAGATGGAATCAATGCATCCCCAGGGTCTGATGCTGGGAGCGGCCCCAGGCCTGTGTGCTGTGTGAGACCACTAAGGCAATCAACCATGGAACATAAAGTCATTTATCATAATACAAAGTCAAACCTTACTCCTGTGTGTAATGCTGTGTGTCTGACTGCTCAGATGTTCCTGGTAGAATATAGCCTAGTTTCAGCGTGAATTTACAGAGACTGTAATATGAGTAGTTACTGTACAACAGACAGATTTTTTCAGTACCCTCTGTTGTTGTTACTTTCTACTTCAGAATACCTAATCATTTTCATCTTTCTTTCAAGTGAAAGCAACTGAAACCGATCAGTTCAGATGGACAATAATAAAATGGGATGCATATGATAACACTTATACTCATAGTTTCACATCAATCTAAACATTGTTTTGATTTTATTTTGTAGTTTTGCTTTCATTCTGTCATTTGAATGAGAAAACAAACACCAAAGAACATCTGCCATTTATGGCCAAACACAGACCAAACTCAAAGTTTGCTTGCTTCTTTCTGACTGTGGGTGTGTATAGTTTAGAGAAGAACCCAGTGAGAGGTAAACTATGTGGGAGTAAGCCACTTGATTAGGAATGAATATGACCAAAGCCAAGAGTTGTTATGACTCAAAAGTGATCTTACTGAACTATAACACCCACTTTGCTGACATTTGCCAAGGCTGTTATGCAATAAGAGAATTTTCTGAGCCTCATGCCGCTTCACGGGTTGTAAAACAGTCACGAAAAACCTTTTACTCTCATACATTTTCATAAAAAAAAAAAAAAAAAAAAAATCTAGCAAAAAATCTAACAGTTTTACACTGTTCAAAAAATAAAGGTAACACTTAAACACATCCTAGATCTCGATGAATGAAATCTTCCAGTAAAAATCTTTATTCATTACATAGTGGAATGTGTTGAGAACAAAATAACATAAGAATGATCAATAAAAAAAAATCTAAATTATTATCCTATGGATGCAGACACACACCAGCCATATGAGGCCTAGCATTGTCATGCATCAGAAGGAACCCGGGACCCACTGCACCAGCATATGGTCTTACAATGGGTCACATGCCACACGTATGTTCACTATGTGAACCTGCTCTCATCCGTGAGAGCACAGGGAGCCAATGATAAATCTGCCAATCCCGGTGTTCTCTGGCAAATGCCAGTTGGCCTGCACGGTGTTGGGCTGTGAGCACAGGCCCCACTTGTGGATGTCAGGTCCTCATACCACTCTCATGGAGTCTGTTTGAGCAGAAACATGCACATTAGTGGCCTGCTGGAGGTCATTTTGTAGGGTTCTGGCCTACCTTCTTGCCACAGTGTACATTAATGTGCCATCCTGCATGAGCTGCACTCCCTGAGCAACTTCTGTGGGTTGAAGACACCACCTTATGCTACCTCTAGTGGTGAGGGCACTGGCAAAATGCAAAAGTGACCAGAAATCAGCCAGAAAGGATGAGGACAGGGAAATGGTCTGTGGCCACCACCTGCAGAACCATTCCTTTATAGGGGTTGTCTTGCTAATTGCCTCTAATTTCCACCTGTTGTCTGTTCCATTTGCACAACAGCAGGTGAAACTGATTCACAATTAGTATTGCTTCCTAACTGGACAGGTTGATCCCAGAAGTGTGATGGACTTGGATTTACATTGGAATGATTATGTTGCTATGTTGTTGTGTTCCCTTTATTTATTTTTTTGAGCAGTTTACATCTCTAGTATTCAAAAAGTCTATCTGACCCTCATTTAAACAACTTATTTGCTCTTGAATATACATATATTAGTCACAAATGTAACT
>OMLM01017291.1:0-18458 GCA_900302695.1 Helostoma temminkii | reverse complement strand
ATCTAAGTTTTGACAAACATGTCACAAAGCTTGTACAGGCATGTTTCTATCACCTCAGAAATATATCCAGAATTCGCTCAGTTGTATCATTTAAAGACACTGAGGTTATCCTACATGCTTTTATCTCCTCACGCCTTGACTACTGCAACAGTCTCTTTACTTGTCTCAGCCAAAAGTCTATCAATCGTCTCCAGATTGTGCAGAACTCAGCTGCGAGACTCTTAACTAGAACTAGAAGAAGTGATCATATTACACCTGTTCTTGCCTCTTTGCACTGGCTCCCAGTATGTTTCAGAATTGATTTTAAGATCCTACTACTGACTTTCAAAGCTCTACATGGTCTAACTCCAAACTATTTATCTGAACTGCTAGTGTCATATCAACCTGTACACAGCCTGAGAGCCAGGTTCTGCTGGAGGTTTCTTCCTCCCTTAAAGAAGGAAGGGAGTTTTTCCTCTCCACAGTCGCTTAAATGCTTGCTCAAGGGGGACTTGATTGGTTTCCATGTTAATTGGTCAAGTGTTATTGTGCTGAAGTTCCTCCCTGTCTTAGGCTTTTTATTTTGTGTCTTCTTGTGTTCTTTTGTTATTATTGTCTTTCTCTCTTGTAAAGTACTTTGTAACGAATGTTTTGAAAAGTGCTCTATAAATAAAGCTTATTATTATTATTATTACTACTGCTACTGCTACTGCTACTACTGCTACTACTGATACTGTGCAGTAGATGAAAGTCAAGCTGTGACAGAAAGTCAAAGTGTTTCCAGGTCAATGTCCTGTAATGTCTGTCTCTGTGAGGATGTTTGTGTCTCTGTGAGGATGTTTGTGTCTCTGTGAGGACGTTTGTCTGTGAGGACGTTTGTCTCTGTAAAGACACTCACAGCTGTTGACATGTCTTTGATCCTCTGTTGTTTCCTGTCAGACCCCCGAGGAGATCGATCAGCTGACTGTGGATGAAGACCTGAACGACATTGAGAGAGCTGTTTACCTGCTCAGGTGAGCTTTGTTCACCTGCTGATCAGCAGCTGTGATTCCTGACCCATCGGGTGGAGGAAGCAGCAGCTTGGTTCTCCACCCGTCCCCCTTCTTGTGACCCAGTAAAGCTAATTAATCATCCTGCAGATTGTTCCCTGAGGATCTGAACTAGTTCAGCGGACTCACTAAGCATCTGAACCTTTGAAACCCATCAGAGACCCAGACCTGGAAGCTGGAGGACTCAGCGATCCTGGACCACAGAACATCAGTCAGGGTCTCTGTTTTTAAAAAACAGTTGAGACATTGTGTAAAATGTAAATTAAATTAAAAAGACTGTTTTGGTTGTAAGTAGAACTGACAAAAACCAAATGTTGAAACTAGGAAGTTAGACTGAATTTAAAATATCTGCTCATTCTGAATTAGATTTCGATTGATTGCCACTACAGAATTCACTGTGCCTGAGGGCCTGGTGGTGTTTGGCCTCATCCCTTGTGGACAGATTAGGGGTGTAATGATTCTGAAACCTTCACACATCAGTGGTTTTGTGTCAAAGCCTTTCAGAATGACAACACACCCTAATAGCGACATCCCACCTCCTTTAGTGGAGTGTTGGGCCCATTACTCCGGGACGCGGGACGCCCACAGGTTGGGGGATGTTTCCTGTTGGAAGAGGACCCATCACTTATGACTACGACAGTAACAAGTCTGGAGCAGTGTTATCAGCTACTGCTCTGCTGCGTCCAGGGACAGTGCAGAGTGTAGTTCATCTGTTCGTTCTATCCTCACATCTGTCCCTTGTGTCCTCTCGTTGTTAGCGTGGGTCAGGAAGTCCAGAGAGCCAGTGTCATCAGCAACCTACCAAGTCTGGTCCGCCAAAATCCAGCTGAGACGTTTCGTCGGGTAGTGCCAAAAGTCCGCGTACGTACCATCGTTCAGACTTCACGTCTGTAGGCAGGTGTGTTACAGGTGTTTCTTACAGGTAACATGCCCTGTCTGTCTGTCTCAGGAGGTGCTGAACGGATCTGGGGCTGAAATCCAGCTTGCAGCAGCAACATCGTTCTTAACCATCCTGCAGGATGACATCATCCTGATCCACACCCACACCTACTCCATCCTGAAGACCGTCCTGCTGCACCTGAACCACAGAGACACGGGTAAACACACCTGAAGCACTTAGACACAGGTAAAGGCACCTGAACCGTTTGACGTTATTGTTGCCATGTCTGTTGTTTCCAGTGGTGAGCAACGCATGGCTCGAGACCCTGCTGTCGGCCATCAGTGCTTTACCCAAGGAGACGATCAAACAGGAGGTAGTCTCACCTGTCTCTCTCTGTACCTGTCTAACTCTTTACCTGTCTGTCTCTCACTACCTGTCTTTCTCTGTTTCTGCAGCTGCTGAACCCCCTCCTGTACCAGTCTCAGCTGTCTCACTCTCTTCAGGCTCGTTTGGCCAGTTGTCGGATTTTAGGAAAAGTTTCCTGCAAATTTGATCCTCACATGTAAGTTTTAACCTCAGGTGCATGGTCTCACCTGTGGTGACGCTGACAGACAGATGTGTTGTCTCACCTGCTGTGACGCTGACAGATGTTCTTCCTGTTCGTTAGAGTGAAGAAGGAGCTGCTGCCATTGGCTCGATCGTTATGTCAGGATGTGGAGTTCGAAGTCCGAGCCTGTATGTGCCGCCAGCTGGAGAACATCGCCAGGGCAACAGGGTAAACACCACCAACACCAAACAAACGCAAAACAAACATCACATAAACACCAACAAAACACAAACAGAAATTTGTCTGTCGTTCAGGGTGGAGCTTCTTCCTGACTTGGTGGAGCTTGCTGCAGATGAAGAGAGCATTGTCCGGCTTGCTGCCTTTGACACAATCATCAACCTGATGGAGATGCTGGACAGTGGTGAGTGTAGACGGTATCTCTAATAGCCCTCCTCCATACAGACCCTCTTCTAACACCCCTCTTTCTTAGGTGACAGGCTTCATGTGGTGGTTCCTCTGGTGATGTCGGTGTGCGATGAGTCATTGCAGAGCGACAAAGCCATTGTGTCGTCTCTGTCATTCCAGTTTGGGAAGCTCTGCAGCGGACTGGCAGGTGAGACTGGGATTCAGAGGTCAGGCAGTTTGAGCAGGATCTGAAGGTGCACAGTTGTGGGGACCTCAGGTGATGATGAGTCGTTCTTTTGTTTCAGGCTCTTTGTCAGACGAGCAGAAGGGACAGTTGTTGCAGACGTTTAAAGTGCTGTGTGTAGTCGGTCTGCAAATTGAAGGAAGCCAAACTGATGACAATGAGTCAACACTGATCCGCTGCAACTGCTGCTACAACTTCCCGGTAATCTAGACTGTCCACAGTACTGGTTGGCTGGACTAAACCACAAGACTGGGAAGAGGGTGGCACAGAGTTTTATAAATATAATTCCAGATTTGATCTGTGTGATTTCGGCAAGTAAAGTGTGTTTTTTATTTTTTTAGGTTTTTTTAAAAAGTAGCAAATTTGAAATACTGCAGAGCAAGAACAATTGACTTCCAGAAAACATCGACATCTTCACATGGATATATTTTGCTGGACAACTTGGTTTAATTACATTTTAACCTGTCCTTCAGTCAACAGAGGGTCTTAAAACTAGAGAAACAGTCTACTGTAGTTTCTGTTACTAAACATTCCTTCCCTCAGTTGTTAAAATTTTATTTCAATTCAGCTTTAATTATATAGTGCTAAATTACAAAAAACACCTCAACTTATTTTACATAGTAAGGTTAAGACCTGACAGAAGAGTCTTCAAGAATCAAGAAACAAGTACAGAACCAGGCTTAGGGTTGGTGGCCATCTGCCTCTACCAGTTGCAGAAAGCTGAGAAGGAGATATCTTGGTCATCAATGACTCTAAGTTTCTCACAGTAGCACTTGAGGCCAGAGCTACAGTTGCACTACGAATTATGTATTTAGGTAACATTTACAAACTTTCTGCTGTTTGCAATGAACAGATCAAACAAGTATCAACAAGTTCCTCCATGGTGGTGGCTTGGTGATGCTCCGTGTGGACAGCGAGGTAAATTCATATTTAAGGTGCAGCCCCTGTACACACTAAACACAAGGTTGGTGTATACAGGGAGGCTGTTTGTGATCAGAAATGTGCTTGTATTATTTATCTGCAAAAGGTTCCTTACAACGACATGCAGTGCAACATTAATGGGAATCCATCCATACATACATTTTCTGAACCGCTTAGTCCCTGTAGAGGTCGCAGGCGTGCTGGAGCCTATCCCAGCTATCATCCAGGCGTGAGGCAGGGTACATCCTGGACAGGTCACCAGTGCATCGTAGATTAATGGGAATCATTGTTTATTTTTATAGGCCAAAAGGTGCGTAAACAAACCTTTAACAACTTGCAAATGTGCTAGAAAGCAACAGACTCGACTACTGTCAGGCACTGATACCCACCAACAACCAGACAAAACTTACTGTAATAAGTACTGACACTGCTGTCTCATCATTTTGAGGCTGGAGAGCCCAGGATGTTTTCTTGTGAGGTGCTTGTGCACAGCAGTTGTGCTGCTTTGGAAACATTAGGCCATTTCAGTATTTCAAAGCATAGGGCACATCACCTGAGGCAAATGGCCGCCCACCCCGAGTCTGGTTCTGCTGGAGGTTTCTTTTGTTAAAGACGAGCTTTTCCTCTCCACTGTCTTCTGGTGCTGCTCAGTGGGATCTGTTGGGTTTTCTATATAATTCTATATAGTCTATAATTCTATATAAGTTCTATATAAGTGGATTAAAAATTCAATTGGGAGTGGGAGCTGCCATAATTTGGGTAGAATGTAAACACTGAAACATTCTCACAGCTTTGATGCTACTGTACTTCTGGACAATTAATCTTCCTTTGGGGAAATAACGTCATTGTTTATTGAATTATTGGATGACTAAGCATCCCAGTTGTTTCTTTTGGACACTTACCATCGCTTTCTGCCTTCTTAAGGCCATTGTGATGTTTGCTGACCCAACACACTTCCTGTCAGAGCTCTATCAGTCTTTCTCCAGTCTCTGCTGTGACCCAGAAGTCAGCGTTCGACGAAGTGCTGCAGCCAGTTTTCACCAGGTCAGACCCTAAACCTGAACACAAACAAATGTCCTGATGTCTGATTTGTCCTCAATTTTTAAACTGTAATAAAGTCTGCCCTGAGGGCGGTGCTAGAGTACCCCTTGAAATCTGAAGGAGCAGAAAGAGGTCACACCAAAAGTGATTGACAGACACATCAATGTTTCAGTTCTGCTTCTCATTAAGGCAGGACATGAACAAAGTAGTTCAGTGTCTCTGCTGACTTGCAGATGATGAAAACAGTTTTCTCTTCCTCCATTTGTCAGGTGGTGAAGCTGCTGAGTCCAAATGTCCAGGTGGTCCGCAAAGAGCTGCTGGCTTTGCTGCAAGACAATGCTCTGGAGGTAAATTCAGACCAACAGCACACACCAGTTGATATTCTAACATGGTATCTCCATGCTGATGCTAAGGGTACCGTTTGGCATCACTATTGAACTCCTTCACCCCATTGGAATTACGGTGGTTGCCTGTCAAACCTCTCATCAAAATAGTTGATCACAGGGTGGAAGCATCATAGTTTGAGCTAGGTTAAGGGATAAAAGGAGTACTTCCTGGAATGGTTGCAACACACAATTGACATCTCTGTCTTACACCAACACTAAGCAGTACTTTTAACATCAGCATTGAGATGGCAAGTGGGAGGCGGTATCATGTGACACTGCATGTGAGAATAGGCTTGATATTTCTCTATATTTTCCTCATAATATGTATGTTTTTAATTTGAGATGTTGCTATTCAGATGATAGTCTAACTGAAACTTTGATTGATTTTGAGGTGTTGGACGCATTGATGAATAACCTGGAGGAAACACTGGAGGCCGTTCTGTCCAGAGGAGAGAACCAGACATTGGACGGCAAGGTGAGAAAACAATGCTCCAACACCAACTAGTGGTTTGTCCATGTTCTACGGTAGTTCTCTCATTTTCAACTATTGTCCCCCCACATTCAGCTGTAATTCTCATGTGGTTTCTCCATGTTCCTCTAGTATTCCTGTGACCCCCTCATGCTCTGCAAAAGGCAGTGTAAAGAGTGTAAAGTGTAAATACATCTAAGGAAACTAAAAACATGTACCAGACACACTAAAACATTTCCACAGTCTGCAGGTACTGTACAGTAAACAACAAATATTAAAGTTTTTGCCGTGTTTAATGCAGTTTTAGTTTTTGGCATAAAAACTCTACTTTAATCTGCTTGCGTTTGCCTGAGGGCAGCAGCTCAAACCTGCTGGAAACGTGCGCCTGCCAGGATATCTTGATGGTTCAACCAGATAAGTAAGAACGAAGCCAGGCCAGAGCTGTTCCAGATATGCCCAAGTCAGAGAGAGAGAGAAAACTGTTTGTTCAAGGGTGTTGTCATGACAGCGAAGAAGAGAGAAGGGTCTGTAATTCTCAACAACTGAGCGGTCGGGGAAAGGCTTTTTAAGAGTTCCTTATAGAAGCGTAGCTCCCCTGCTGCTCCATGTGGAACAGAGTAGTATAGAGAGCTATAGCTATTAGGTCTAGGGTCAAACCTAGGTGGGAGATTTGAGGAATGTGCATCCAGACCAGTTTCTAAACACTGGTCAACACTTGATAATGACAGGTGTTAGTGCAGCTGAACAATAGTTGTAGATGTGGTCTTCTTTAGTATTGGGATAGTTGTAGAGGACTTCAAGCAGGGTGGGACAACAACCTGGGACAGGAACTGGTTGTGTTGTAGTTCTCACTCGTTTTTCTGTAGTTCCCCCATGTTGTGTTTTGGTTCTCCAATGGTCCCCCATTTTATGCTGTAGTTTTCCCATGTTCAGCTATGGCTCTCTCAGGTTCTTTTGCAGTTCTCTCATGTTTTGGTTCTTTCTTTTTCTTTCTGTGGCTCACTGTATTTTCCTCTGGCTTCATGTTGTGCCATGGTTCTCCTGTGGTTCCCTCACTTTGAGCTGTGGTTTCTCCATGTTTTCCTGTTTCACACCAGTTTCCGGAGATGCTGTCTGCCCTGTTGATGGCAGAGCAGAAGATTGGATGCTCTCTGCGTTGGCGGCTCCATGAGAAGCTGCTGCAGCGTTACAGCTGTCTGGCCCGACTCCTGCCTGGAGACCTGCTGCACCAGAACTTCTCCCCTCGCATCTTCACCATCCTCACCACCAATGTCAGCAGCAAGCCACACAATACTACAGTTAAAGTAGATAAATACACAAGTAACTTCTTCTCTGGTTCTTGTGGTTTCAGAAAGTGTTGCCAGTTCAGAAGGAGGCTGCTCGGACATTCTGCACATTTCTCCGCTACAACCGCAAACAGGAACAGCGTCAGGATATGATGGAGCGACTACTCCAAGGTCAGAACCCTGTGGTTCTTCAATTTCAGGTACACTGAGTATGTCACGTATGAACAGGTGACCTCAGGTACCTCAGTTTGCGAATCCACCTCAAACTCCTGAGAGGTTTCTCTGTGTGTTTCTGGTCCTCAGGTCTGGCTCAGGGTCGGAGCTACTGGAACCGTCTCAGGTTCCTTGATGTTTGTGAAATGGCCACTGAGATTTTTTCCCGAAAATATTTCAACAAACATTTCCTAATCCCAGCGTTAGAGCTGGTCCATGACCCTGTTGCCAATGTCAGGTAGGTTTGTCCACACTCAGTCAAGTCAGGAAGGTAAAATCTGTGTGACATCAGATCCAATACACCCTCTGTTTACCTGTCTACCCCTCAGGTACAAGCTATGTCAGTTGTTGCCCAGGTTCCGTTCGTCAATCCGCCTGCCGGATGATAAACAACTGCTGCAGCAGCTTGAATTCTGTGTCCAGAAACTTCTCTGTAAAGAGACAGACAAGGATGTGGTGGCAACCATCCGCAAGGTAATATCAAAGCTACCTGAGACCATTCCAGACCCACTGTCAGAGTTCTCTGTAGGTCTGAGATGAATGTAGTCTAGAGAAACCATCTCAAGATCATGGTGAGTGATAAATGATCAGTTATGGATTAGCTGTCTTCATCATGTTTTACAGACAGTGTTGGAACTGGACAAACTGGACCTCACAGAGCCTGTAAGATGCCTGGTTTTTATAAAGACAGAAACTGTAGCTCAGTGTTTTATTTCTGCTCTGTAACATCCACTTGTTGTCAGTTTCAGAAGCGGCAGGAGAGGGATCTACTGGACCAGAAGAAGGAGAAGGAGGAGACTCTGCTGCTGGAGATGGTGAGTCTGATCTTGGCAGTCCTTCTGCCTACTGTTCTTCTACAGAAGGGTTCGTTCCTTTGACGTGATGGAAGTGACACCTTTGTTCCTTCTGTATGGAAGCTCATTCAGCCTCAGACTGGTTCCATCAAAAAGCAAGACAGGACTCTTGAGATGGTCTTTTGTGCCCACTGCCATTAGACTCTACAACAAGATGTGTAGACCATCTCAGGATTAACTCACTAATAGACATTTTAATTTACTTTTGTTTTACTTTCTCTATATTATGCTGTAACAAGTGAATTTGCCTGTTGGGAATCATCAAAGTATTCTCTTGCCTTCTTCAGTCTGGGCACAGTTACGTCCTGTTTTAACAATGATTCTTGTTTTGTCAGGAGCAGCTGGAGCGCCAACAGAGCGAAGGGAAACCAAACTCTGACAAACACACAGAGAGAAAACGTGAGCATAAAATGATTAATGTGAGGACTTGATTACTGGTCAGAGTTTAATTGCTTTGTAGTTAAGTCTGCAAACCATGTTGCTTTGACAGGAAGGGACAGTAAAACCACTTTATCTGCAACCAAATCCATGTCTGTGTCCTCATCGGGAGCCATGTTGTCCTCCTCTGGTAAGACATAAATTAAGAAGACAAGCCACTTCCTAACAGAATCTTCTTCAATCCCGATGAGACCTTTTACAATACACCTTTCTTTAAAGATCATAGATGTTCAGAATTCTAGCTCCTTAAGGTGCAACAATTCTATGTTGGTAGCTTTGTCTAGTCTGGTTACATGGTCTTGGTGATTTTGGACTCTAAATGTGCATTGAAAAGAGAACTGGGTTAGAACTGATCATGGTGTTTCTTCTTCTTACAGGTAAGGAGATCAGAAAGGCTAAACTATCGCGTAGTCGATCCCTCAGCAGCCAGCCAACACTGTCCAAACCTGCCAACGCAGACCGGCCTCTGTAAGACCCACCAGGCCTCCTTCCCTCTAAACTGTATTAAATGTCCACTTGACACCAGATCAAAGTTTCTCAGAGATATGTTTGGGGGTGAACTGGAACATGAGATTGATAGGCGGGTTGGAACAGGACCTTTGTGGTTCAGAGGGAGCTAATCCTCAAGGTGAAGTTACAGTCTCCAATCATTCTGTAGTCATCTGTTGCTGAAGGTGTCACTTCAGTGATGTGTAAGAGTGGCCAGTACACTCTGACATCACCAGTAGATGTGGCCAATACACTGAAATCACATCTTAAACCTGAAACCCGCTGCTTGGTGTTAAGTTGCTGTAGAGTTGAAACGTGGACCAAAATGTTGTCCAGTTTTTGTAAAGTTCTGACTCTATATTTCAGGAAGATTAAAGACCTGAGCAATTCATCTGTACCAGGAAAGTCCTCTATGTTACAGAGCAAAGGTAATACTTCCTCATCTAGCCCACCTCATCATTAGCGCTGTCTAAGGATAGGTATCTGTTTTCAGAACTTTTGGAGCAGTACAGCTGGGACCCTCCATATAATGGTCTTTGTTTTTCCTGTGTTTTATAGAGGACTCTCTGAGGACTACACACTTTACCATGGCAACCCAGTCCACCTCCTCTATGCCAGTACTGATCCGCTGCAACACAACCAGCATCCTTGACAGGGCAAATACACTGGACCACAGAAGCAGCACTGCAGACCACAGGACAATGACCCTAGACCAGAGAGACCATAGAACAAGTAACGTGGACCACAGAAACAATATAACAGACCAGAGAACCAGTACAATGGACCACAGAAGTAATACCTTGGACCATAGAGACCACAGAACCGCTACCTTGGACCAGCGCAGTAAAACGATGGAAAGGGGCTGCGGGGTTAAGGACAGCCAGTCCAGAAAGTTGTCAATGTAAGTTCTAGCTAAAATCTTCTATTTGTAGAAACCTACAAGATAGTGGGAGGTGCAAGAACCACTAACTCTTGGGCTTTTCCTAAGAAAACCATGCTTAGGGTGAACTGAAACATGATGTTGATAGGTGGTCCAGGAACCACCTGGATTAATTCCATAAGTTGAAAAGATGGACCCTACTTCATCTTAAATTTTTAATCTGGGCTTTTACTGGTCCCACTTTAGCTTTGTGATGGTTTCACGCCATCTTAACCCGGGTCCCTGTTTTAGCTTTTGTACAGTGTAACCTGGTTAAAATTTTAAGTCTGAAAACTTTTTTTAAAACTACTGAAGTTTATTCTTTTAATCAACAGAAACAGAAAGTCGAACTCTTTCAGCGTCCAATCAGGGCAAGACTGAAGACGATGATATCGTACCTCCACCAGGCCATCAGCCAATCAGGGAGCAGTTTCAGGACATTAACAAGGATGCATCAGGACATTATTTCTGCCTTACAGCAACAAGACACAGTAGAGTCTGACTTCACCTTGTTTCTAATGAGCACTGTCTGGTGATTCATCCTGTCACCTGATTGGTTCAATAAACTCCTCCCACAAAAACTACTCCTGTGTTTTTATTGGCTGGTTTGATTCACCTGCTTACGTGATTACCTGGAGAAACTCTTACTCTGAGTGTTGATTGGATGGGAGTATGTGACATCACAGTCAGGTTTGATGACATCATTGACACAAAACAGTTTTCACATTTAATTTTTAGTGTTTAATGTTTTACAGTGTTTGACATATATGTGAAGTTACAGAACAAACACAGACACTGCACATGGAGTTTACATAGTGGCTGCCATGCTAACGTGCTAAATAGCCCAACAAAGAGTCCAAAGACGTGTTCGCATTGTCTGCTTTTCACCACTGTTGTGTTGGATCAGCACTGATGCCGAGCAGAAACTGACATCACACACTTTTCAGACTAGACAAAGACGGATCAGCTGTTTAATTAAAAGGTTTGTTATTAAAAGTTTGAATCTTCTGTAGTATTAGCATTAGCATTAGCTAACAAGGTGGTATTCACTACGGTGGCGACCAACGTGGAACACTCAGCATAAGACCCTTGTCTTAATAAAACGCACATGGATAGTGTCTCACTGCCTGAGACTCCTAGTAATTACTAAGGTACTTGCAGCACTACTAACAGATTACTGTGGGTACTAAAGTTCTAGTACAACCAATAAGTGATAGATGGGACACAAACAATCACCCTTGTTAATGAGGAAATATTCCAGCAGGCGCTGGTTCTGTTGTAAACAAACCAATCTCAGCTAACTTTTAACTAACGTTTAACAGTGACTTTAACTGAAAGTCTGTGGGTCCGTGGTTCTGCAGGTCCAACACCATGTGCAGCAGAGAACACATAAGCCACATTAGACTGTGCTGACTTAGCGAACACGTCTGAAACACTCAGTAGCAGTTTTTAATTAGATTTAACTGAAAACGACAAAAACCAGTAAACACAGCTGATGCTGAAGAATGTGAGGATTTTAAACCAGTACTGGAGCCAACGCTGAACACAGTGACCTGATGGGGCTGAAACTACTTATCCTGGGGACATGAACTAGAACGTCTTCACGGGTCCAAAGGTTTGGGCCTGACCTGGAAACAGAGCCTGATGTGCATAAATTAATTTTCAAAATCAAGAGACCAGAACTGTGATCCAAAATGCATTTGACCTAAACAGGCCTGAGCAGAGAGAGAACATAAACACAGCAGCGTGAAGCTCTATCATTTATTAAACCAATGAGCTGTGGCTGTGGTGGAAAAAGGCAGCTATTATCAGACTCATGTCCTCACAATGGGTCCTGCACAGAACATGCTGTAGCGGAGAAAAGATAAATATCACACTTTTTGTAATTCAGGCCCCAGCTCAGAGCAAAGCTCCGGTGAGTCATGAAGGTCACAGTTCTGACTCTCTCTAGCATGAAAACATACCTGATACACAGGGGCATTGAATTGAAAGCCACTCGGGTATTGGACATGTACAGACCGACTCGAGACCCATGGCAGTAAAAACTGACCCAACACAATTCCAGTCCAACTGAGTAGAATCTCAAAAGAATCTGGTTTCGTCACATCCAGTTCCTCAGAACCGAACGGACCCGTGAAGACTATGAATCGTTGTTCACTGTGATTCTAACTAAAAACTGAGAAAGCTATTTGACTGCTTCATAAATATTTTCTGAGATCGATGTCCCGACCTCTGGGGCATCCCAGCCCTTAGATTGGGAAACACTGTATTGGAGGACAGCTGGTAGACTGTTGGACTCTACAGAGTGGCAGCAGAATAAGAACAGAACTCACTAAACCTGTTTTAACATGACTGATTGGTGCGACTGAGGTGGGCGGGACATAACGGATGTCAGGTGGTTTTATTTCTTGGAGGGATCCACGACTCGGCCCAGGAAGAGCAGGCTGCCGCTGGTCTGCTGGTAGATGATGAAGAGGAAGGGTCTGTTGATGGTCAGTCTGGGAGGAAGAGCAGAGAACGTGGCTCCGCTCCCCGTGGTGATACCATCACTACGCTCGTTGACAGTCACAACAGATTTATGGAACACCTGAAGACAGGTAACAGGTAAAACAGTACTCAGATACTTCAGTAGAAGTACTTATACCACACTGTGAAAATAGTGCGGAACAAGTCAAGTCCTGCATTAAAAATGTTCAAATAAAAGTATCACCAGGAAGATGTACTAAGAGTAAAAGTACTCAGTGGAGAAACACGACTATTGTTTCTGGTGCGTTGGCAGAATTTAAGGCTGAATTCTCTGTTATTTTCTCAATGACTTTAATTAATTTATATAAACTCAGGAAAGAGTGAGTCCACACTAATACTTCAGGGTGTTCGGTCCAAACCTGAGAGAAGAGAAACTGAAACCAGAAAACATTTAATGAAACAATTAAAGTACAAGTACATAGGTACAGTACGTAGATACACTCTAAACACAAAACGTGAATTTTCACGTTAAAGCTCAGATCAGAGACGAACTGAAGGACGTAAAAAGATAAATGACGTCTGAACTATTTTAACTTCTCACCTGGGTCAGTTTGGGTCCGTTAGCTCCGCCCATGTTGGTGATATCAGCATCGTCCTGAAACACCTGAGAGACTCCGAGCGTCTGCAGGACGTCCTTCAAAGAGTACTGCCGCTCCAGCAGGAAGCGAGGGAACTGCACCTCTAACTTCCTGTTTAGAAAATAAAACAACAGTGAAAGGTCGTGACCCTGAATGTTCTGTTTATTACGAACACACAGGTTTAACGTCAACGCAGGCGCTTCTGTTATTTACGTTAAAATTACTGATTTAATTCGAGAGAGTAAACACTGTCTCACGTCTTTTTGAGCTGTCTAATCCAGGCCTGGATCTTCTCTGCCGTGACGTCGTCTTCGACCGTGGTGATGTCCACACCTTCGTCAGGCAGAACCACTAACATGGCCATGCCATCTGCCATCGGCAGCTTCAACACACCAACCTTCAGTGAGCGGTCATAAGCCAGGAAGAACTTATCTGCCCTGAACATCATGGGAACCATGACCACATGGTACCTGTCCACATAGAAACGCTCGTCCAGAGACAGCGACGAGTTGAAAGATGGACTGAACTGGGCTGAAACAGAAACAAAGAAAAAGCAGCAAGTTTATTAGAACACAACACAGATAAAACGTGGAAGATCCAGGACAGACCTAAGTGGTCCAGAGTGAAGTGGGAACCGGGTGAGTTCTAGGGACATGAAATGTCACCTCTCTGCTGGACAGGAGAGGATATCAACTAGCTGTAGTTGGGTGCTATGCACAGGAGCAGATGTGGATCCAAACCCCTTGAGAAGGAGCGGATGTTGAGGGTAAAGGTTCATAGTTCGGAGTTCTGGAGAGCAGAGTCTCCATGGTTCTACTACGGGCCTGGGCAGACAATAAAGGGTTTTGTTACTGAACTACCAAAACTGCCTGAGGATGAGTGACTAAATTCTGATTTAGCAGCTGTCAGCAGATCAACACCTAGTGACCCACTAAACAGGTCTGTCCAGATCCAGATGAGTCCTAAATCTGGTAGAGTTCAGAAGGACTTTAGATTTTAACACAGGAAGGGATCTTGGTACTTGTATGCCCTGAATTGTGCACTGTCTGCAGACACATCAACCTGAACCCTGAGTGTCTTTACCTAAGGAACCAGCCTGGTTCTGGTCTCAGTAGCAACTGAAATGTAAGACAGCCACACCCTCCTTCAGAAAACCTCCAACACATGACAGGTGAAACGTACTCTGGTAGGAGGCAACAGAGGCAAGCATCAACTGGGTCTGAGGATCCAAGTTGTTCACCAGCTCCTGGACTTGGTCTCTGGTCTGCTCCTTGACCAAACGGTTGATGGTGTCAACGGCATCCTGTGGTGCTGTGTAGGCCAGACTCTGGATGTTCCCCCCAAATTTTGTCTGGACCAAGTCCTTGTAGGACTGTGCCACTTGGAAGTTTGTGGCTGGGAGGACAATCATGCTATGCTGCAGGTTAGGGTCCCCAGCTTGCCGCAGGACCATGGCCCTCAGAGTCTGGAACAGATCTGAGACCAACAGACAAAGACTGAAAATTCAAAGTTGACACCTTCTGAACTTCTCCTCTGATCTTTGCCCCCTACTATTATAACCTGTACATACCTGGCAGGGACTGAGGGTCCAGTCCAGTTAAGGTAAGTTGCTGCTGCAGCTGGTCCCGGGTCGGCCCATTGGTCGCACTCAGCAGGGCCACGAGTCCAGTGGACACCATGAACGGGGAGAGAAAGACATTATCATCAGTCCGACTGGCAACAGCGCGGTACAGCCGGGCAGCGAAGTCCGTGTTCCTGTTGATCAGGTCCTGCACAGATGGGTCGATGGTCTCAGAGGAGACTGGACTCAGGAGAGCGATGACGAGGACCAGGGAGAGGTGGGTGGGGGGAGCCATGGTCTCTGCGCTGAGACAGGAACTGAAAACACAGCGGAAACAAAGATGTTTACTGGACTCAACGTTTAGACACTGAGCACAGGTCGGACTTCAAACCACTGCATGTGCTCATGAAGACACAAGAACAGGTTTAGTTGCTGTAACGGATCCTGTCCTGGACAGAAACACAGTCCAGAGTCCAGAGTCCAGTCCCTGGTTCACGTCTGTTAACAACAGAACCAGCCTGAGCCGGTTCTGGTTCTTCCTCTACTCCTGGTGCTGCTCAGTGGATCTGTTGAGTTTTCTACATTAATTAATTCTGTCAGGTCTTAAACGCGATGACGTGGCTTGGCGCAGAGGAAAGAACCCCCACCCGGATCAATAACTTTATTGATTAGAGCAGTGACTTCCGGTCTCCGTTATCCCGTTACGTCATCTGTTTATATTTGTTATGGCGTCTTTAATGTTTTTATTACACTGGACGAATCAGGAATCCGGACCAGTCCGGACCAGTACCAGTTTTCAGCTGTTGATCAGTTGTTGATCAGCTGCTGCGGTCACGGTCTGATCACCGGATCAGTGATGTCACCTGCTGACAAACAGCTGGTGATGTGATGTAAACAACTCACCTGACGTAAACAAACAGAAAACGTCAACACTCACCTGCTGCTGATCTTCGACTATTGATCAGATGTATTTTATCCCGAAGCTTCAAGAGATGCGCATCACCGTCAAGCTCGCGCCCTGGTCACCGAGGGGAACAACAACGTCATAGCTTCCTGTAGCCCCCTTTCACAATAAGAGTGTTTAAACCGCGATAGCGCTGACGTCACATTTACTGGGCACTTACTGGTTTTCTGAGGCTTTCACACACATCTCATGGTTTTCATCGAGACACCATTTTACAGAGGAAATGGTTATAAACTGTCAGATTAAACGAATGAATCCACTTTTTTTCTAAATGTTTTATAACTAATGTAACAAATATCCAATATTTGGTCAGTAGTTTTTACTTTCACCTGCACAGGTGACATACGCCATCAAACTGTTTAAAGTTAAACACAAAATATAAAAACCAGGTGGATTTAATGTCAATGTTAAATTCACTGAGCTGACGCTGAGCTCTGGCGTTATTTTGAAAGTAACAACTCTACATCCGGTTTTTCTACCGCTGAGGTTAAACTGCGCATGTGCCTGCTTTTAATTAAAGCCCTACTCACAGTTAATTGATGGTTAGTTGTTACAGCACAAGTGAAACTGTAACTAAAGTCCGACGGTTCATCATCTTTTCTCTGATTCACTTCAGTGGAATCAGCGTCACAGCAGACAGGATAGAATCTCAGTAAAATAAGATTCTAATCTAAAATAAATGAGTTTCAGTTTTACATGAAAAGCTGCTTTACTTTAAAACACGCAGCAGAATTATTAAAATCTCTAAAATACGTTGCATTTCTGTTATAAACTCTGTTCAGAATTCCCACTGAAAAATGAGCCGTTTTAACTGTAACATCATTTTACATATGTACAAACTTTAATGCTGTTTTATCATATTATACATGTGAATGTTATATCTGTGTTTCATACAGGTTCTGATATCAGTTGGTGATCATGTAGGAACACCTTGGACCCCCTCCCTCCAGACGCCAGCATCCCGTCCATCTTGGGCCAGGTGAGGAGCAAACACCACCTCCAGCCTACGGAGGGCGCTGCGCTGGTCGCCAAGAGAGACCATCCCCTGGAGACGGCGCATCATCAGCCGAACCATCACCTGATTGGCCCATGCCAGGCCGAGGGCGGGGGCCACACTGGAGCACGAGGGGCTGAAAGAACAGCAACATTCCCGAAGAATGATTCACATCTTTAATGAAGAAAAATGTGAACTGAGTCTGGTTTGATCATTCGGTTAAAACAGAAGCATCATGTGACGATTTGTCATAAACAAACAGTTTTTACCCCAAACTGTCGTCTGATCCACTGAAAACATCTGTGACCTGAAACACACAGTATTGATTGTTGATCAGCATTAATCAGGCAGCGCAGGAACCATGCAGCGATTAGGGCTCGACCCACTTCAGCAGCTACACCAGTAAAACTCTCATACCACTGCAACTGTGACATTGTACTTTTACTGTGAATATACTTTCTTGATAGTAGTTTTACTGCAGTAAACAATCAGCTCGCTGGTTTTAGGGAGAGACCAGTTACTGTGACGGTCTGGAACCAAGGACCTTCCTCCAGCTCGGCCAGGAAACACCTTCTGTTACACACCTGATTGATGCAGAGGACAGGTGTGGTGAACTCTTGGCTCAGGTGGTGCAGGGCGGAGCAGAAGGTGAGCAGCTGTTTGTTCCTCTCCAACCAATCAGAAGCCTGGAACTCAGACCTGAACAAAGCCGCCACCGAGTCCACAACCAGCAGCCGGACCAGACCGCGAGCCATCAAGAGGGGAACGCGTCGGGACAGGCAAACCTGGAGAGAGTCCTGAGGATGGACCGACAGGTCAGAGAGAAGATTCAAGATTCAAAACACTTTATTAATCCCAGAGTAAAAATTGTTTTGCGTTGTTACAGTTGCTCTCATACAGAACAAAGAAAAGTCCACACCCAGAAAAGATCTACACCAACACAAAATACAAAATAGCATTGTTACAACAACTTAATATATACACAGAGTATTGAAGATAATGATAGGTATTGATACTGATGATAGTCCATTCAGGTACCATCCTTACAAAGGGGAGACGAGTTGTACAGTTTGATGGCCACAGGCAGAAAGGATCTCCTGTGGTTCTCTGTGGAGCACTGACACTGATCAGCCTCTGGCAGAACCAGCTCTCCTGATCAGTTTGTTTAGCCTGTTGGTGTCTGCTAACTTCACGTTGCTGCCCCAGCAGACCACAGCATAGAAGATGACACTGGCCACCACAGACTCACAGAACATCCTCAGCATGGTGCTGCAGACGTTAAAGGACCTGAGCCTCCTCATAAAATACATCCTGCTCTCAGCCTTTTTTACAGTTCTGATGAGTTCTTGGTCCAGTCCAGTTTATTGTTTAAAAACACTCCCAGGTATTTGTACTCCGATACGACCTCCACCTCCTCCCCCTGTATAGAGAGAGGGGTGGCAGGACTACCAGATTTCCTGAAGTCAATCACCAGCTCCTTTGTTTTAACAATGTTAAGTTTCAGATGATTGAGTCCACACCAGTCCACAAAACTGTCCACCACTCCCTGGAACTCTGTGATGTCTCCACCCTCAATACATCCTACAACTGCAGAGTCATCAGAGAACTTCTGAAGATGGCAGGACTCTGAGGTGTACAGAGTGAAGAGGAAGGGGGACAACACTGTTCCCTGTGGAGCACCTGTGCTGCAGACCACAGTGTCAGACACACAGTTC
>OMLM01017287.1:39624-53150 GCA_900302695.1 Helostoma temminkii | reverse complement strand
AAAAACGTAACCGCCTTCTTGATGACACTCGAGTATATGTTGTATTTACAATCCATAGCAGCGCTCCTTGTCAGCATTAAACTCATATTTAATTATATCTGCGCCGAGAAATGTGTCTTTTTGCACATCAGCTGCAGCCAAGACGAGTTTCCTAATACACTCAGTGCAGAACAACGTATTTCTGAAGAACGACAAACCCAACAGTTAAGCGAAACCACGGCCTCTTCATGATGTATTTAGTACATTTTTGGGATGGATGCCCCTGGAAGGACACTCCCGCCTACTTGTTGGTTTCGTGCGCAAAGGCACATACGATGAGTGGGGGATGGGTAAACGTCCTACAAGCCTTTTGGTGATTGGTCGAAACAGAGATTCGAAGCAACAACACGCACTCCGATTGGCTGCGTAGACTCCCACGAGGGGTCGCATGCAAAAGATTTGCGAAAGGGTTTATTGTTTCTTTGCTTCGGGAGCCGAAATTGTTTGCTATCCGCTCAGTTCTACAGTCAAATAAGGACACGGAAAAATGGTATGTGCGCTTCGGCTAGTCTTAAATGCATTACCGGTGCTATCGGTGCCCTGGAGATGTAGTTAATGTGTAACTGTAGAAAGTGCTGTTTGGAATTTGAACTAAAGAAATTCGAGCAGAAGGTGTGTGGTTTAAAAGCTTGCTAAAGCGCTAACTGTCAGCTAACACGTTAGCTTTAACGTTACAGTGAGAAGTCCGAGTTTAATGGCTTTTCTTTTAAATAAAGCACAATATTTACTGCGGTGTGCTTTCCGGACAGTTTCTCTTCTGAACAAGTGGACAGCCTCAGCAGAAGTTTAAACTTTGATTCATATTGAAGTATTTTGATTGGGTTACCCAGAGGTGGGTTAGCAACCGTCAGCACGCTAAGTTGGGCTGTTTCTTTGGCTTAACGGCTGGTTTCTGTTAGTGGATGGTTTAACCAGAAGCACTTTCATTATAAGTCTGTAAACAAGGAAGGTGTGTTTAACACTGTGTGGTGTGTACTCACACACACATACACACACACAGCTCCTGTGACTCTTTGAGGTAAAGTTCTTTGTTTTGAAAGTCGTGAATGAAAACTTAAACACTGTGCGTGTGGACGCCGAGCGTCTGTTTTCTGTTAGTCGCGGGGTCAGTCGCAGCGCTCCGCTGACAGCTTGTCATGTTTTGACCCCCGTGGATGCGTATTTTACTTAAACGCATCTCATGTTATTCCTACAACCCCCGTAACCGTTATCGTTGCCGCCCTTGATTTGTGTGGTTTTACGTTTGATTGGCGGGAAAAGTGATAACAGTCCAACCGGGCACCTGTAACCTTACACTATCATCCAGTAAAATGATGCATGTAGTCATGGCTCTCACACTTGTTGCACCAAAGTTTAATAACTTTATGCACAAATATTTGTGTTTGTAAACATCCTGCTTATTAGTTTAAAGATATGAAGTGTTGTAGTTTTTATTTTTGTTATAAAGCGTTTAGTTCTTGCACAGAATTAAGATACTACAGTCCCTGCACATCTATGGCTATTCTCTAAATTCATGCTCTCAGATGTTTTTGTAATTCTTGTGAAAATGCTCCAATACAGGCTGGTGGCAAGGCAGGAAAAGACAGTGGCAAAGCCAAGGCAAAAGCAGTGTCGCGTTCCCAGAGGGCTGGGTTGCAGGTAAATCTTTCAATCTTTACATGGCAGTTTGTGGCTTTGGTGCATGTGTGCATCAGAGAGAGTTGGTTTGTTTGTTGTATTTAAACCACTGTTTCCTGTCAGTTCCCAGTGGGTCGTATTCACAGGCACTTGAAGACTCGCACAACCAGCCACGGTCGTGTAGGAGCCACAGCAGCTGTGTATAGTGCAGCTATCCTTGAGTACCTCACTGCCGAAGTAAGTGTAGCCCAGTTTGTGATTTTTAAACTGGAAGCCAGCTTCATGCAGGTGTTTCACTGTCGGATGTTGAGATTTCTTTGAAGGTGTATTCACTGTGGTTTTTGTTCTCAGGTACTTGAGTTGGCAGGGAATGCCTCCAAAGACTTGAAGGTGAAGCGTATTACCCCACGTCACTTGCAGCTGGCCATCCGTGGTGATGAGGAGTTAGACTCCCTTATCAAGGCAACAATTGCTGGAGGAGGTGAGCGGTTTTTAGCTGTTTGTTTTCCACTCTTCAAACATGCATTGTACCTGATTAACCTCTGCAGCCTGCCGATGTTATACTACACATTTATGTGGATCACAGCTGCTATGGTGAGAAATATTCTGACCATTTTCCCCCCCTTGTTTGTTTTCAGGTGTCATTCCCCACATCCACAAATCTCTCATTGGGAAGAAGGGCCAGCAGAAAACTGCATAGATGCCACATTGGGCAGAAATTTTGGGGCTTGAACTTTGATCGGACCAGGAGTTCACATTTGTTCTTTTTTATTTTTAATATTATAGCAAACGAAGAGTGCTTGTTAGGCTTTGTGTCGTTATATTTTCCCATATCTAGAAAAAAAGTACAAAAAGTCCTTGACGTCCAAAAACCCTTTGTATGTTGTAGTAGAACGTTTGACTGGGGAGCTCATGATTATTTCAGATGGTGAAGATGAATTTGTTTGATTGGCCTGAGATTCTGTAATGTTTTATACTGAAAAAGAAATTGTTAAACCATTTTTATATAAAAGCTTGTTTTGTGGTTATTTTTCTTGAAGCTACAATATTTACTATCGTTTTTTTTAAGGAGATTTTTTTTGGACAGGAAATTAGATAACAGCTAATTGTGAGATGGTGCTTTATTCATTTTGACTTACTGTAAACTTTTGAACTGGACAAGGATAGTGATGTGTTAAAAGTTGAATTTTTTTACATCAAAATGAAAAATATTTGAAACAAACCTATTGCAATTGTTTGCTACAGTGTCATGTGTTGGTGTTAATGCCTTTCAAAAGTGTTGAGCTTACATGTTTCCCAGTGTAAACGTCACTGGGACTGATCCTGCAGTTGTCCTGCCATTTTTCAACTACATTTCACTACTGGATGTAGTCAGTGTCCTGATGGAGAGAAGACGGATTCTAGAATTAAAATCTGTCAGACTCCACACCAGAGCTTCAAACATTTACCAGCAGCACTCACTGTATACCCATTGAAATCACTGTTACATATTCCGTACCAGCATATACATGTTCCAAGTAAAGAAGTTACAGCGTTATTTAAAAGCTATGTGTTCAAGGGAATAACTGCATATTTTACCTATGAATAAATACCTTTTGCATGTAATCTTTAGCTTGTTTTGAAGCCAGTATCTGGAAATTTGCAGTTTTGTAAATGTTTATGTAAGAGGTGTTATGACTGTTTAATAATGCATGAAAAAAGCTGTTTAAAAATGCACTTAAATTTTTATTAATTTCAGCTAAAGAATGAGATATATCTGGCTCTTCCATTTTTGTGTTGATTGTATTGAGCAAATCATTGTTATTTTCTGAAATTTCCAATCGTCACCACAGGCTCAGTCCTGCAGGTTTTGCAGCTCGTCAGCAGGAGGAGCCACTGACACATTTATGTGCCATTGTGGAAGACTCAAGCCAACCAGGTTATTAATAAAAACACCTCAAACTAAAACAGGATAAAAATAGATTTTATTTCAGAAGCGGTAGTATCCAACTTTTAACAAGAATTAATAGTAATTTGAAATTCATATGGTGTTAGGTTATGCTGTTAACAAAAAGCTATAATTTTATACTTGTGGAACAACAAGTGCTAAATAATTCAATGTAACCAGGTCAGTTGTTAATAGGTTCCACTGAGATGTTCCCACACTTTCATCTCATACAGTTAATATTGTGTATCTGCTAATTCTAGCACCAAAGAGCACATAAGGATCATAAATGGGATTTGTACTAAAGTTTGAACATTGCTGGTTTGCAAAATAAGAATGGAGAAGAGGAACCAGTTTTTGTTGTGGAAGAAAATGTATTCAGTTATGTGGCCTAAGCAATCCTGAAAATAGTAGTGATACAACAGCAGTCACTGAAAGCTGAGTGTGGCGTTATTTAAGTAGACTGTTCAGCTAGAATTTCAATCTACAAAATCAACGTTTAATAATTCATGTTGCATTTACCTCAGGTTAACATCATTTACCTCATGTCTTTCTTGTAATATGCCACATAATATCAAAAAACAAGGCTGTTCAGGCGCATGCAGACCAGGCTGCTGCAAACTTCCACTGAAGCTACTACTGGTCTTCTTTACTGATTATTAATATTCGCTCTATTAATTAGGCTAAGTAAAATGTCAGTTACACACACAAGTTAATTGTGACCTGCTGGGTTTGACACAGGCTGTGTGTGGGCAGCTGCTGATTTCTGAGTTTATGTTGCATCGTGTCTTTTCTCCACAAGATGAAAAGAATTTACACAAAGCTTTCACTCCAAACCGTGCAGAGGATGAGTGCTGCCATGTGAGCAAACTGCTCATCCAAGTGATGTCCTGTAGGAGGATAACTTTTTATTATTCTTTTTGCTACATTTGTGTTACTAATAGTGATTTATATGAAGAGCAGTGGTGGTGCTTTCAAGTGTGGAAACACTGACTTTCAGCCTTGAGAGATGTCACTGCTGCTAACATTGCACTCTTTCCAAATGTCTGAAGTACAGCACAAGAAAAAACATTCATACTTCAATATTCAGGGCAAAAACAGTAATGGAAAATTTTATTTTTCAAGGGAAATATAGTCCATTACCACTGCAAGTTATGTGAAAGTTCTCAGACATTTATTTCTATATGTTTATATCTATATTCAGCTTGCAGATGGTAAAACTCTTTCAAAATAAAATAGTTTCTAAAAGTAGGCTGTGCTGAGTTTAACATGCAACCATGACTCATCATGCACTGCAGGGAGGGACAAACATTTTGCTGTTTCTTCCTGTACCATTTGAGGAACAACTTGCCTCCCTGCTGGTTGAAAGATTTATAAAAGTAGATTGTAAGAAACTATTTAGAATTTAATGACTTTTTTCTCAGACTAATTATCTGTTGGATGGATTTAATAAAAAAACAGTTTGGCATTTTGGGAAATATGCTAAATTAAATTTCACGGTGAGAGTTAAAAAATGAATTATTTGATCAATGTTATCTCTGCTTAGCTTGTGGAGTAGAGATAGTCTGCCTCTGTTTCAATGTACAAAAATCGGCCCAGCAGCACCGACAAAGCCTTCCTTAAGACATTACATATTACTTGTTTAATCTGAACAAGAACAAAGTGTAAAAAACAGTTCTAGATTCTGGGGGGAATATTATTAATATTTTGACCCAGTGTAGTAACTTCATTATGATGTTTATCTCAGAATCTGAGATTTAAGTTATAATTCTGAGAAAAAGTCTGAACTCAAATGACTTTTTTGAGTTCTCCAGTCCTCTTCTCTAACAAAGTCCCGGTGCAATCAAGAAAGATGTTGTATGTTTAAACCTGGACTGAGCCAACATAGTTGTTTCCCTATTTCCAATCTTTATGCTGATCTAAACTAACCAGCTGCTGGTCGTGGTATCAATCTTCTCATTTAATCCCCAACAAGAAATAAAACAAGTGTATTCCCTAAAATGTTAAACACGTAACCTTTAATAAGCTTTAGTTTTTTTTAAATTTTAATAATCACTTATTATAATTCAAATTAAATCTTGCTCCCTGATCCAAACTTAATATAATAATAAAATAACTACATTTTGCTCTAGTGAAACTCAAGTGTCAGCATCATATTCATCTCTTTATTTATATTATATTTCCTACGGCTGTTTGGGAATCTGAGAGTCATTATCAGCTGCAGATGAAATGGAAGAAACGAGTGATGAGGCTGCAGACGGATAAGCAAGAGAGAATGAGGAGAAAAAGTATTCACAACCACTTCTGAAGTTTTGTTTACTGATGTCTGACTCAGATGCATAATGACTATGAAATGATAAATGGGGTGTTTTGGGTGCGTGGTGGCTCAGCTCAGCTCTGACAGTGACACTAACAGCACTGACCTTTGAAAGAGCAGCGAGAACAAGACAGTTGGCTTCTTTCCTCTTTACATAAGGGAACCTCAGGTGTGAGTCACAGTGAGTTAATCTTCATATTTCAGTCACAAATGACCAGACAACAATGGATGCATGTTCAAAATTTAACTGAAGGAACACAGGTTAGTCAGGCTGCTGCTTTCTTATGTTCGTCTATCTGCACTCGTATTTTAGTAGATCTGTTCTCAACAAAGATTTTTACATTTGCGTCAGCAGCTGTTTGTTTTTGAAAAATGAGTCAACAGCCATGTTCTGTCAGACTGTACTTATGCACCCAGAGCTAAATGCCCACATACGCATGCGAACACACTCATACAGTGACTGTACCTCCTAAACATGCTGACGTGCAGGATGTGTTTTACAATGTTGACCAGCGTGATTGAATATTTTATAATGTTATTGTTTATTAGGACTGAACACAAAATACTGATGTTAATAGGAATGTTACTAGTTTTGCAAATATATAATCATAAACCAATATTTTAGAAAGATAGTGTTCGTTAAATTTGTGGCAATTTAATCTTAGGAGGGTTTAATGTCTGTATGTACCGAACGTCATGGCATCCATCGTATACTCAAAACACAAATGTCTGGAAAAGTCGAGGGATCACGAAAGTCATTAAAATGCATTTTTGAACAGAGAGAAAGTTAAAAAAATGTAATCTCTCTCCCTGGTAACCACAGAACACAACACAAGGACAAGCATTTGATTAGCATCAAATATGAGACCAAAGTCGAATATTTAATCCTGCAGATTAGCACTTTACCAGATCATAGCGTCTTCTAAAACTAAGCCGAAGCTGAGAATCACTCTCGGGTCAAGACAAAGTTATGAAGCTGTAGCAAACTCAGGAACTGAAGTAAACGTTTCTATGATTAAACGTGACATCAGATATATTGTCAGATGTTTTGTCCAGAATGAGAGCCTCTGAGGATTCAGATGAAAGAGGGCGCTGCCTCACATCTTCAAAGAGTGAGAATCATTTGTTTATTCTTACATCTCCCTCTCTGTCTTTACAGTTTTTCTCTTGAGCATAGTGGGAGGATGGCAGCCACAGGTCAGCCTTCAGCTCTCGTTCTCATCTGTAGAGAGGTGTGAAACGCACTGCACCAAACAGTGACAATGTTTGAGGTAATAATCCAGTAAGGTTTAAGTTATGATTAAACAACCTTATATATAGGGCCCCCATACTGAGGGGGTCACTTTTTGTCACTGTTATTGGATGTGTCTGTCTCCTTTGGCCATCTTGTGGTCCTTCAATAGGTTGGTGTCTGTGTTTGATTTGTCTTTTAACTGAGCTCTATACATTTCACACAACAAAGACGAATTCATCCCATGCAGAGGCTCTGGCCCAGAGCTCCCTGACCTCTTTGGTTCTTAGACCTATTTAGAAATTCATGTATTCAACCTGGAATCCAGTTAATGGAAGCATTTTCTCTTTTAAACACCTACTGTCTGTCCACTTCTATGGATCATTTGTTTTGCTTAAGTTCCAATTCTAATCATTTATTGACTACATAGGTGATTTTATTTTAGATTGGCCTAATATTTACCTAATGCTATTCGACATTTAGCTCACTCTCACTACCCTCCAGCTGTTTCCAGTTGTAGAAGGGAGTTGTTCAGATCATCAAACTAATTTAAACTTAACTCAATGCAAAATGCAGTTTTTAAATAATGATTTCATTTATCAAAGGAACAATTCTGTCCAAACCTGACTGACCCTGTAAGAAAAAGCAATTGCCACCCTCTTGCTAAATCTTGCCACTTCCAGACCTACTGAGTTAGTAAATCACTTAAATAGAAGCTGTCTGACAAATTGAAGCAACTTAAAGATCTTAAAAAGCAATACACAATGCTGTGTTCTAAAGAAATTCAAGAACAGATGAGAAACAAAGTAATTCACATGTATGAGTCTGAAAAGGGTTCCAAGGCTTCCAAAGGCTTTGAGAGAACTGCAGTGATAGCCGTTATTCAGAAATGGAGAAAACTTGGAAGAGTGGTGAACCTTCTCAGGAGTGGCCGGCCTTCCAAAATTACTCCAAGAGCACAATAGCGACTCACCCGGGAAGTCATAAAAGAACCTAGAACTCCAGGCCTCATTTGCTTCAGTTAAGGTCAGTGTTCATGATTCTACAATACGACAGAGACTGTGCAACGATGGCATCCATGGGAGAGTTTCCAAGCCACCGCTGACCAAAAAGAACACAAAGGCTCATCTAACCTTTGCCAAAAACATCCTGATTATCCCCAAGACTTTTTGGAAAATATTCTGTGGACTGATGAGACAAAAGTTGAACTCTGTGAAAGATGTGCAACCTGTTTAATCTGGTGTAAAACTAACACAGCATTTCATAAAAAGAACATTATATAAACAGTCAAACATGGTGGTGGTAGTGTGACGTCTGGGGCTGCTTTGCAGTTTCAGCTATTACAGCTTGCTATAATAGATGCAACCATGAATTCTACTCTCTAGCAGAAAATCTTGAAGGAGAATGTCCAGCCATCAGTTTATGATCTCATGTTTTGGAGTGGCCTAGTCAAAGTCTGGACTTAAATCTGATTTAGATGCTGTGATTAAAATCCGATGCTGTGGCATGACCTTAAACAAGCCATTCATGCTTGAAAGTTATCACAAACTCTTGACTGCAGTTGCTGCCGCCAAGGGTGGGACAACCAGTTAATAGGTTTAGGGAACATCTACTTCTTCACACAGGGCCAGGAAGGTTTGGACAGCTTTTTTTCCCTTACTAAATGAAACAATCATTTTGTATTTACTCTGGTTATCTTTGAGTAAGATAAAAATTTGTTTGATCATCTGAATCATGTAAGTGTGACAATTATGCAAATAAATTAATAAATAAACAGGGAAGCGGAAAATAATTTTTCACACTCACACTTTGTGTGAGACTTCACTTCACAGTCTTACATAAAACTACAGGGTTAAAAAAAGGTCTTTTAAGTCTGTTTTAGCTCTCTACCCTGACATCATGGCATGTCTGTCTGCGCGTCCCCTTCTTTTTGCAATGACTTAAGTTAATACATCCTTTTTGACTTTGAATAAACAAAGTTGAGCTTCAGACACATACATTACAGCCCTTCAGGTGACCTACAGGTGTGATTTGTTACAGTGTGTTGCTGAAACTTGAGGTAATCCCTTGACAGGTATAACTTCATGATGATGAGCAAAGTAGACTAGCTTTGATCCTCGATGTACAACGTGTTAAATAGACACTGACAAAGAACATCTTCATACACTTTGAAAGGAGCTTTCAGAGAGGCCTGTCACTGACTGCGCGTGTCTTTGTGTTTGATGTTTTAAACCCTTTAAACATCATAGCTGGGTTCAGGCAGGAGACTGTAGGACTGAACACGTTTATTAGAAGGACATTTAAAAAAAACACAAAGTAATGACAGTACCGCATGAGCCTCACAAGGAAAAAGAAATGAAAAACAAGTTTTAAATACGACTGCCTTTCACAGAGCTAAAAGAAGTACACACTGTATTTTTACAGAACATCTAGTCTTCCTAGTAAATTAACAAAAGTGTCAAGTAGACAAGATGAGTCAGCTAAAATATTTACAGCTGTTGAGAAAATACAAAAAAGGACTTTTTTTTCTGTTGTCTACGTTTAACCTCGATTGACTTTTATGCAGTTAGAGTTCATAGTGCAACAATTCGTCATAAGTTCATCCATTTTTTTTCTATTTCTACATCACTTCAAGCTCCAAAAAATAAAAGCACTGACAAGCTGTTTGCTCTCTTTTCAGTATGGCACTGTTGTCGTAGCTTCTTCAAGTGAGTTTAACCACCGGGAGGCACCAGCATGGTCATGGTAAAGGTTTGTGCTGGCCACACATTTAGTATGAGCAGTTTGAATTCTCCGAACATTGTCACTGCTGCTCTAGGTGGCCACATTTATACCTGAGTAGGTATCAACAACAAGGTACATTCAAGTCTTTAAATGAACTCAAATATTTCCACGTATCTACCTACAGACACACTCAAACACTTTTGATTCTGTTTTTGAGTCCCTGATTGTGTTGAGGTGTTCAGGAGGTATTTTATCTCCATGGTTGCCGTTCACCGTTGGATCAGCACCAGGAAAACGCCCTACCCACCATTTCAAAGAACAGCTTGTTGGGTTTTCGGAAGAATTGACAAAGCTTCCTAAAGGCCTGGGTGCTCAGTGGTGCATGTGGCCTGCCTTTAGACTCATCCAGGCACTTGTCGTGTCCAGCAGACAGGAGGCAGTAGAAGCCTTTTGTGGTGTTATAGTAGAAGTTGTTGGGACTGATTCTGGGTGTCAGGTCCAGAAACCTCTCTGCCTTTCTCAGCTCAGGGAAGGGATCCCGAATGAGTGCATCGCCATCCACCACATGGATCTGCTCCCTGGGGAAGACCTCCAGCCAGCGAGCTAGGTGCTGGTGATACAGGCTCCTTTGCAACGCCTTATAGCCACGGTTGATGTGGCCTTTGTGGAGAAGGAGCTCCTCCAGTGGCTGGTAGGGCTTGTGGCGGGCTAGGCGATTGTGGAGGACCTGGGTGTAGTCAGAGACCAGCCTCTCAGCTGGATCCCGAACGATGAGTAACAAGCGGATAGCTGGGTTCATGTCCCAGACACGTGCAGGAACCTGAGGGGCTGCAAAGTAGCCAGGGGTCTTTTCCAGCGTCAGCTGACGAGGAAGAGTGAAGGGCATCTGGGCTCGGTACCAGGCCAGGCCTCGGCGGTAGTGCTCTTCCACGTTGAAGTAGTGCACCTGACAGAGTGACAGAGAAAGAAAAGTGGAACATTTCTATTAAATTTTTATGTCACTTTTAGATGGGGTGGGGCAAAAACATTTCTTTATTGATACTGAAATGCTTTGTAGGGACAAGTAATTTATCTCTAGGTCTCTTTAACATCTAAAAGACATTCAGCTAATGTCATTTTGTCACCATTCTGTCTAAACTAATCTATTCCCAAATGCAAACTTTCCAACTCTGCAGTCTTCACCTCAGACTGCCCTGACTAGGATTTCTCTCTGTGCTGCTTCTGTGCCTGTCTTCATTCATAACCACATAGTAAGTTCATGACAACTGTATACCTGTGGTGTGACCTGACTTTGTTCTGTTTTTAGTCCTTTTTACGCACTCACAGGGGTACAGTGAATGTGTGTGTGCTGCCTGAATTAATGGGATCTTCTGTTGACCTGTTTGTTCATTCATATCTCAGTAATACACATGTTACTTTGCTACTCTACTAAAGAAATAAAGGGGTAGTACATCAGTACCCTGATTAATGCATTCAGATCAGTCATCCGACAAATGCTCTTATTCAAAGCAACTTAAACTTACACTACCCTCATCAGAAGCAAGTTGGGATTCAGTGTCTTTCCCAGTGACCTTTCAACATGTGTACTGGAGGAGTGCATCCGGCGGACTTAATAATTCTACCTCCTGAGTCACAAAATGCAGAAAGAAGTCAAGTCAAAGCTTTATTGCAAACACATTGTATCTTCTCCAGGAACAATCATGGAATAAACGCTAACAGCCGAAGCAGACTCAGCTGAATCAGGCCCAGACTGAGCACTGAAGTCACACTTGCACCTTTTGATCAGCCGAACAGCTCATGACTGTTTGCAATAAAGCTTTGACTTGACTTTCTCTTTCTGCACAAAATGCAGAAAGTGTGTGCTTGTTATGCAAGTATTTGTCACTATCTGAAACTGTGTTTGGAAAATGTGGGATTATATCAGCAGTGTGAAAAGTAGGTAAATACCACAGTACAACAGATCGTAAACAATGTAAGTATACATAGTAAGTGAATAAATACTTCAACAAACTATAATTAAGAACAAAACTAATAGCGGCCATTTTGAAGACTCATCTCGTGAATTATTAATGTGATAACCTTCAGGCAGCATTTTAATATTGAAAAAGGTCCAAGTGGCACTGGGTCTATCTTGTTCGTGTACTGAGAAGTAAAAAATTCAGCAATTCTTTATATTTTATGAGTTTCCAGGTGAATCTATAATCTGCAGTGTGTAACTCCAGCCAACACATAAACTTCTACAGTTTTTTAGACTAACTTCAGCTGTACTGTCATAACAGACAGACAAGCACCAAATTCCCAGAACTGAGAAGCTTTGAACCAACAGTGTTCAGCATCATTGCTTAATGTAATAATATAGTATATATGGTAAATATAATATATAGTAAATACAGTGTTATAGAGTATATATAGAGTCATCAGTAAACGTTCAGTCAATTAACCAATTCCTTAATTAATATTTAAACTGAACTGGTTTACAAGTGTCTTAAAATACTATTAAAGTTTATGCTGATGCAACTATATAGTCTGCATATCAGGTGTGTTGGAATTTGGTTTGCACATTATATTATTTTGGTACAGTTGTCTACACTTGTGAGTGTAATCTATACAATGCTTAGTGTTGGAAGAGATATTTAGATGTTTCAGTTAAAAAAAACTTCATTACACAAAATGTGCTTCAATCCAATATGACTCTATTAGATAGTTGATACTGATGCAACTATGTTGCTGTCACTGTTGGACCTAGTAGAAGTCGAGAACATTTTAACTATATACAGTACAGTAGCCCCATTATGCCCAACACAGGGCACAAGATGGTGCTCAATCCTTCGCTTCAGAGGGTCACAAGATAAATTTGTGAGGCCATAGATATTGTGCCTTGTGGAAGAGGAAAACAAGTTCTTACACATAAATGTTTTAAACGATTGATGAAATTAAAACTGAACAGATCTGATGGGAATTTATCCAGTCAGGTGCCAAAAAAGTCTGGGGATCTTTTTTCTTTTTCATTTTGTAACTTGATCATTTTATTGTTAGCTAATGAAGTGTGAGATGTACAGCCTAAATATGTTTCGGTAGTGGTAATATTTCACTTAGAAACATAAAATAATTCAGAAGTACTGTATCTCAAAAATATACCTACGACTTATTCATTTGACTTTTTACATTTGGATAAAGCACAGCTATTAAATGAACACAATGCTCTTTACCTCTGCCTTTGCAACTTCCACATCTGGATGAAGGTTGAGCATCTCTAGCAGGGCCCTGGTGCCGCCTTTCCTTACACCAATAATAATAGCTCCGGGCAGCCGCTGCTGGGTGGCATTGTAAGACGAGGTGGAAGAGGATGATGAAGAGGAATAGGCAGGGGAGTTGGAACTCCCGGTGCGTAATTCCCTTAAGCACACAGACAGCTGAGTCTGCAGCAGCAGGAGCAGCAGCAGCGCTAGTAGCACTGTCCACAGCATGGTGCCCACAGACACACACACACACACACAGAGGTGGAGTGGCGGTTATGTGTACAGAGACATGAAACTCCCAGACTAGTGCGGACTTGTGCTTGTTATCAGTCAGCAGGGGGCCTCAGGAGAGAGTTCTTCAATTGGACAACCTGTAATTCAAGAAAAAAAAAAAAAAAGTAATATCAGCATCAAGACAAAAGTGGACAACGTTAA
>OMLM01017287.1:22993-39604 GCA_900302695.1 Helostoma temminkii | reverse complement strand
TTAAGCACACAGACAGCTGAGTCTGCAGCAGCAGGAGCAGCAGCAGCGCTAGTAGCACTGTCCACAGCATGGTGCCCCACACACAGACACACACACACACACAGAGGTGGAGTGGCGGTTATGTGTACAGAGACATGAAACTCCCAGACTAGTGCGGACTTGTGCTTGTTATCAGTCAGCAGGGGGCCTCAGGAGAGAGTTCTTCAATTGGACAACCTGTATTCAAGAAAAAAAATAAAATAAACAAAGGTTATAAACTAAAGGTCTGATTTTGCTGTCTCAGTCCACTTTTTTTTTTAGTGCTGGTGGAAATTACACTGTAAACAGGTCACATGGCCTCCAGTTTACTGGAAATCATCAAGTTCAGCAGGATAAAACAAAAGGACTAAAATTAAATCTTAGTTGCATGTTTTAATGTTTGTAACATATTTTAGGAAAGACAGATCGTAGCTCTTAAAACCAAGAATCTGCAGTCACTCTAGTAATAGTGTATTCTCCTGGTTTCCCTTGAGTTTCTGTCATCACAATTTTCCCATGGTCTACACATTAAAAAAATAACTAAATAAAATATTGACACAATCTGAATCCCAGGGATCTTCTTTGTCAAAATAATTAATAATTGATAAACACAGCAGCAGATTTTAACACCACTAAAACAAAAACTATTTCTAATGTCAATAAAAAAGTAAAAACCTAAACATAACATTCATGGAAACCAAAACAACAGATTCACTCAAGGTACATCTGCATTTAAGTCTTATGGCACAGATTGATTCTCTAAAACTGTTTGGTAACTTGCTCCATTCCACACTAACCATGCACATATTGTATTTTTAGAGGTCAGAGTCTTTCAATAAAGATGAAAAAGTTCCAGGTACCTAAAGAAAATAGCTTTGCTGTCCATGGCTACTGTATACATATCAACTCTAATGCTGCGTGAAAATGCATATGAATGATTAGTAGGTTCATTTCTTTTTACATACTGCAACTGACCAAATGAAATGATCCAAACAATACTGTGTACATTATACAGTAATACACATTATTTATTTTTGGTTAAAGTAAAAAATGCAAATACACTGACGGATCTCGTGAAGCTACAGGTGGATCTGTGTGTGTCCCAAACTAAAACCTTTCCCACATAAACCATAAAAATCTTAAATGTTGCCTTTCACAGTGGGAGGATGCAGTGTCGGCATCACTAAGATTATAAAGTTTAGTTCATTTTCGCTCCATGCAAGCAAGTTTGCGCGACTCTTTTCTAACACCATGTGTCTGTGATCAAATTTGCCATTCGACAAAGTCTCAACTCTGGCATTAATGGTTTCAGCCCAGAATATAGGACTGTTTTGTGATTATTACCAGGAAATATTGAAATATTCATCAACATCTAAAGCAGATAGAGAGGCAATGCATTGAAAATTAATGCTGTTATGAGGTTTAGGTCTCTCAGAAGAGCGCTAACATCCCCCTGAGTTCTGCTGAACTAGTTTTATGGTATAGAACACAAGCTGCACTGAATCCTGAATGTCTGACTGCTGCAGTATGTCTCCAGGAGGTGGGTTATTCTTAAAAAAACACACCTTTCTGCAGCAGCCTTAAACAAATCCTATCTTCCATCCAGGATGTTTTGTTTCAACTGAGCATCAAACAGCTCCTAATCTGCTGCAGGAAAGAAAAAGCAAACCTGTGATCAGACACATGATCAGCTGACGTGGACGCACAAGAAAACACTTTCTTCTTATTGAATAATGTCCAGCCTTTGAGTAAGGAATGTAGACCAACATGTGTTCAAAGGACAGAGAGGAGCGGAAAGGGTACAGTTGTTGTTTAAGCTGCTCAGGGCGAATGTGTGTGGAAGAATATGATGTTTTAGTGTCTTCTGTGTGCAGTAGTAGAAGTTTTAATGGTCTTTTAATGGTGTTAACATGTAGAGTTTTGTTAGTGGTGGCTGAGCGTATAGGATTGATTATTATAAAGGGTCTTGTGAGGCAAATCTGTGCAGGTATCACATTTATGCACCTGTTGGCCATAAGTTGACTGACACTGGGTCAAAAGAACCATTGCACAAGAAAAGAAGCTCCATCTGAAACGTGTGTGCGCTTCCCCTCCCTGTGCTGATGAGTGATAGTTTGTAGTAAATCCTCTTTTTGTGCTTTAGACTTTGACTTTTGTGAAACATACCACAACTCTGGCTTTTATTTTGAGGACTAATGAGTAAGAAATTTGGTAAGAAACTTTAATTGTTTGCGAGTGATGTGCACAAACTTACACTATCAGTCAAAACTTTAAAATTATTATGTGTATTACCAACAATGTCAGACTATTTAGATTTGTCATTTTGCTTTGTGGACTGTTGTTCTTTTCTGTCTTCCTGTCCACCAATCCCAACCATTCAAGGCAGATGGCCGCCCATCCTCAGCCTGGTTCTACTGGAGGTTTATTTCATTAAAAGAAGTTTTTTCTATCCGTTGTTGCCTTGGCGCTGTTCAAGTAGGATTTGTTGGCTTTTCTGTATAATTCTATGTAGTGGAGTTGTTATATTTTGATGTGATTTGGTGCTGAATTAAACTGAACTGAATTAAATATCATAACCTACAACTGATCATATGCGATACATATTCCATCAAAAAAACGTATAAATACGACACTTTTTATGTTGAATTTGTTAAGTCTATGATATTTTAAGTTTAGTCACATGAGTGAACAATGTGTTTGCTTACTTTCATTTTGTTTTTCCTTGTTTCTATATGTTTCAGGTGATTAAAAATATTCATTCACATGCTTTCAGCGGTTGAATTTGTGGTTTGTGTGCAAACCAACCATATGTCTGCACCCTTTTTTATTTAGTTGTCCAGTGCTAGTGTTGTGCCACACTGGTATCATATCATGATATGATCATAAGCAGCTAAGCTGGAAAAATGTCAATGAAAATGCTAGGACTCTTACCTTGAAACCAACATCACCAAATTAAAACATCACTAACCTTAAAAGGATATTCATTAATAACATGAGAGATAGACCTGATTTAGTGCAAAATTTCAGCACAAAGTGCCTAATTTAGGCTAGGATACAAGGATACAAACTACATGACTATATACAGTAGTTTCCCATCCAACAGGATGGGTGTGGGAGGTAGACAGTTTTGTCACTGTACAGGAGGCATTTATAGTCACACAAGGAAATAAATAGCAGTCAGCAGCACCGTCACAACTGAGCCAAGGCTAAGTGCCATTTAACACAGCATGTATAAACACAGACTGACAACATCATGTAGATTAAAAGAAATATTAAAGCCAAAACAGAAGTAAAAAGGAGACAAACTACGATCTGTTTGGCTTTTCATATTGAAATGATGTGCAGCAGAGCTTAATGATACAAAAACTTTAAAACTGTATTAGCTCATATGTTAATACTTTCACGACCTCCAGCTTGACCATATTTGGTTTAATTACTACCAGTCAGTTCCCGCTCTCCCTCTCCCTGTCTTAGCTCTCCCTCGTTTACTTCATCGCTAACACCTGTAGCTGTTCCTATTTAAGCAGGTCTGCGGTGCTCTTCCCTTGCCAGGTTGTGCACACTCATCTGTGAAGTGACTTTCCAGCCTTCTGATCGCTGAACTGGAATCTGAACCTGCCTAATCCCTTCTTAACTGTAAGCCTGTCTGACATGTTTACCAATCATTGTTTGATTGCACGGATTTGGAAATTGGATTTTAAACTAATTACTGTGCTATCGGAACTTTCTATTTGACCCTCTCCTGTGTTTTCACCCTGCCAACTCATGCTCTGTCTGATTGCTGGCTCTACGGTTTGTTTCAGTATCTGCAGTGTTAGCAGGAACTTAGCAGGAACTTGCCCTGACCCAGTTCTCTGACTCCCAGACACCACCGCCTTTCACCTACTCACCTGCTCCTCAGCTTCAGACAAACATCCCTGTTCTTTCATAACGTCCGTGAACTATCCAAAATGTAAATGGTACTAAGTTGCTCCGTGTGCAACATCAGTTTCTTTTGTCTCCGTTCTGAAAGTGGAATCCATCTGCTCTGACTCTGTCAGATGTTTCTTCCATTTTCATTCTACAGTGAAGAGTTTTACACCTCTGTGCTTTGTGACAGCCATGTCTATAAGCATTAAGTTTTCAGCTTGCCCATCCCATTCCTGTGAATGCTTCATCACAGGAACACCTTGAAGGATTTTTTTAAATTTGGCACAAATTGTCACTTGGACTCAAGGATGAACAGATTAGATTTGCTGGGTCAAAGGTCCAGACCACTGTGACTGGACCTTTGACTCTGTCTCATTCTAATCAAGGATATTTCATATATTTTCATAGCATCTGGCACAAATGTCCACTTCTCTGCAACTTAAATGTTTGGTGGAGGCAACAATTTTGGTGAATTTTTATCCCATTCAAGAGTCTTAGGACACAGCATGTCATTGTTGCACAGCCTGTAAAACCTACATTAAAATTAAAATACATAAAAATACCCTGGAGATTTTGAGAGATGTTACACTAAATCTTTCCCTGTTGTTTTTCTGATGGCCCCAATGTATTTCCTGTTCTGTTGTTGTTGCAGTTACTGCGCTGGAGCCATTCTGATGTGACTGAGTTATTAATTAGTGTAACAGTGTCCTGGTTCAGATGAGGAACCCTGTCTGCATTGTTCCTGTAGCTGAGCACTAATTGCACCTTCAGGGAGCATCGCTGCACCTCCGACTTTCTGTGCTATCCCCTGGCTTGGTGACATTGTCGTCATTGATGTTGCAACTTTTGCCATCCCTTGTTGGCTGTGGATGGGATTTTCCTATTTACAGCAGCGTCTGTGTGTGTTATGTTTGCTGATGTTAGGTGTCATGGGTGTGGTGAGTGTTCATTTATCACTACAGTGTTGCAGTTAATGAGGAGCACATTTATTGTAATTCATCAATGTCTTCTTTGGTAAAATGTTTTTTGAGAGTATGTGTCCTCTTGTGGAAACACTCTGACTTACCTCAATAACTCAAATAGAAACAGCATTGACTACCTTTGAATAGAGTTCAGCCATTATTGACACTGCAGGCTAATTTGGTCTAATACTGAAATACTAGATTATAAACTGCAGCACTTCTAATGTTCAAACCTGGCTCTTCGCAGTATTTTCTTATTACAGCTGTACACGTGATATCACATTGATTTCAGTGGCTAATGTGACCTTTCCTCATTGACAAACCACATGTGTTTAGTTTAGTGCTGGTCCTATACCAGGTGCAGGATTTGTGAATTTGCACCACTGTCATTAGGAACTTTGTTTTGATGTATATTGTTTGTACAATGTAGGATTAGACTACAAACTGCCACAAAGGTATCAGTCTGTCCAATCAAATATTGCACCAGTACTTTAGTTTCCACCTTATATAGCTCATACTTACTGCCTGGCTGTGCTCAGTCTTTCCTGGCTGCAGACTCATAATGTTTCTGACCACAACAAGTCTTGACTGTGCCTCAGAGGACAACAATCTAATCTGTGTGATTTCAACGCTTCTCTGTGACTTTGACCACAGTCAGCTGTCCTACATTTGACCTGTCCCTCATGTTTCTTAGCTGCTGACAGGGAGAATGTCACATTCAGAGCACCTACAGTCGTCATTTCGAAGTGAAGTGGCAAACTGGGGGCTGATGCCAATCACACAGTGTAGAGTATGTGTGTGTATGAGAGCAACTGAGACAAAGGGAAAGAGAGAGAGAGAGTGTGTGTGTGTGTGTGTGTGCTGCACAGTGAGACACACGCCCTGTGTTAAGTGGTTGCATGAGTCCCTTGTGACTTCTCTGTAAGCCACAGTATTCCCCTGCTGTCAAGTCGCTTCGCTTCCACCTTACATCATGACCTTCCTCTCGTTCCTCCACCACATCCCACCTTCCCTCTCACCTTTCTTTGTCCTTTGTAACCTGTTCATTTTATTCTCCGTTTCCTCAGCCTGTTTCTTAACTCTTTCTCTGCGAGTTGAATCCATCCCTGCCTGTTTATGAGCATCAGCTAGCACATCCCAGCACCATGCTAATAGGGATGCCCTCCAGCAGCCTCTTAGCTGCTCATAAATAAAACACAAGCACACCTTTCTGCCCTGAAATATTTTTGAGTCAATGAACTTTTAATCTTGACGAACAGGGAATGAGACAGGATTAATTTAGAAATGAGAAACTGCACCATGTCTGTCTGTCCATATCTATGTTTTACATTTATTTTCTACAGTTGTATCACCCTGTAAGTCACTTTGAATTATTTTAGTTTTAACTAGCTGAATCATTGTTGTAAATGACACAAAACAGTAGACTTTATTACCACCATTTAGTAGCTAGACTGCTCTTATCTGCACCATATGAGCTCTGAGTTAGCTCCTTAGCTCAGCTCAATGAGGCTCACATGACTCATTGCTAGTTGTCTTTCCTGCTCATCGCTTCTTGGCATGATTCACATTAGCCAGCATGGATAGGGAGAGCAAACAACAACAACAAAACCAGGATTGTCAATGATGCGTGAATTCTCCATATTGACAAACACAGATATCTAACGGAGCTCAAGAAGATGGAGAATCAGGGGGGAGGGTGGAGTGTAATTATGTGTGAAAGGCAGATGCTGTTATCTGCGTTCTGGGAGAATTCCTGTGTCTTATAAGTTTTGGTGTGTGTGTTTTTGCGTGTGCATCTTGTCTCATCTGCATGTGTGTAGTGCCTTTGCCTTTTGTGCGAGAACACAGCAGGCGATTGCCTGCGATCCAGGCCCTTAGAAATATCTTTTTACTGCGTGATGGTATTTGGGGGGGTGTGGGGGATTATCCTGTACAAGGAGACGCAGGGAGGGAGGAGATGGGCGGTAGGGATGGTGGGCTGATTTACAGTTGGCGTGTGTGTGTGCTTTGAGAGTATATGTGAAGGCAGCAAGGAAGATTGTCCCTAGTAGGGGGTGGCATGGTGAAACGCTTTGGATTGCCAAGCCTGTCATATCACCAAGGCTGTGAGAGTCAGATAAAACTCTCTGTCCTCTTTCCTTTCTTTCGTCTTCCATTCAGTACCCTCTCATCCATCTCTCTTTCACACTCTGCTCTCCTTCCTCTTTCTTTATTTACTGGGTTTCACCTTCATTTCCTCTTCCATTTGTCTTTACCTTCTACCTCGCCCACACTTTGTCAGTTTTCTGTTTGTCTACATTCTCGGGCCCCGCTCCTGCTCAACCAATTGCGTTCACTCATTGCAGCACACATGCATTAAGGCCATGGAGATGATTGCCTTTCTGAATAACAAAGGAAATGTAACAAGGCCGGTCCTGTTTCCCATCCCATTCCCATTACCCGCCTGGAGAGGAGATGGCCAACACTCAGAGGGGGGTCTATAATCAAAATAGATGAAGCCATCTGAGTAAGATGGGAATCAGTCATGCTTCCAAATTGGGCCAACCACAGGCGTTCCTTCCTGTGTTCTTCAGTTCTTGCACAAAAAAAGATGTAGAACAATAAGCAGTGAACATTTGGTTTGGCAATGTATGAATACAGAAATGAGACTCACCTTTCTCCTTTTTCCCATCATATGTTACAAAAATACTTTTAATCCCAACAAAGCACCTCGTCTACGTAAGGCTCCTTCAAAGGTCATAGATAAGTTGAAAGAAACGTGAGCTCTCAATCTCTGTTGAAGTCAAGGAGTTTCTCATCTTCCAGGCACTCAGTGAGAGCGCTGTGCATTGAACTCGAGGAGCGGGGTGCTTATGTTGCCTGCATGAGGCAAAGATTTGACCTTTTCCTCAGAGAGATTCAGAGTAAAGACAGAACTGCCCAAGTAGCTCTTGACAAGAGCCTCTTCCTCTGTCTTGATCTGTTTCTCTTCATCTCTCTCTCTCTCACAAGTCTGTCTCTGCTGCTGAAACTTGTATTAGCCCCATGCAGAGACGTGAAATGCTACAAGACAGATGCATGCAGAGATACTGCAGAGCCAGCGTATCCTTTAAATTAAATGATGAAACATGTTTTTACTTCCTTGCTCACCAAAGGATTCCACACCTACATAGCTCCCAGTACTGGGAATAAAGGGATGTGAAACTGCACCAGAGTTCAGATAGATCTACATCCTTCTTAGGAGTCAGCAAACAAGGGCAGTCAATATATGCTGGGGCCAGTATCCAGCTTTTACAGTTACTTAAGGCTTAAAGGTCAAACATGCTTTCTGTGTAAACTACTTCGCGGATGTGTGTGTGCACTGTTTGCACAACACATGCTCTCGTCCACATTGTTGCTCTCTGACGCTGTAGTGGGTGCTCTGTATCAGTGAAGAGCAGCACACAAGAACGCTGCTGTGTTAAGAAGGAAGCACACAAAGCCAAATGTGACTGTCCTGTGGTCAAACACAAAAATGACTGTATCTATATACAGCATGTGCTGCGTGTTCTTATTTTCTTTTGAATCTTATCAGTGTTAGAAGGCAGTAGAAACTGGATGGGTCCACTGAGGTTTCCAAATGAGCTGTATATCTGCAAATGCAAAGTTTCAGACTTTGAGAGATGCTGAGTTCACAGATCATATCATTGTGGACGTTTGCGGGTGTGCACTGAGGTCTTCAGTGCCTTATGCAAGAAGTAAGCAGTTGCCTTAAAGTATTAATCAGTTCCCCCAGATATGGCAACTTCCACAAAACAGTAAAAATTGTGTGCCTGAACATCAGAGGTGTAAACGAGTTTATGTGAACACTGTAAATTCTCAATTTTGTGGAATCAGCTAATGTTTTTTAATTAACTTAACCTAAATAATTTGATATTTCAGGCTAATTCAACTTAGAAATTAAAATTATTATAGTCAGAACTGACTAGTTTTGCCTTCTAACTTAAAATTGAGTTGAATGAATTCATTCCTAAAGTGAATTCAACTCCTTAAATTACATTGATAAAGACAACTTCCTACAAACTACCCAGCATGCATTGTTCGACTTAATTCTCTCCGAATAATGTTTGTTTTAGTAGTTTAAAGTAAACAGTCATGGTGGGACATTGCTCTGAGTCTTTAATACATACATGCATGAAGTTGTAGCTGTTTATTTTCTGGCTAGTAAAATCTGAACCATGTTAAATGGTGGTGTTCAATTCAGTCCCTGTCACCGTACATTTATAAAGCAGCTTTATGTGATTGTAATGCAATGACTTTTATAGGGTTTGGCTTCATCAACAAATAATTTCTTCACTGGGTGTCGAAGTTTAATAAACAAATCCAACAAGACTCACATTCACATTAAAGACTGTTCCAATGAAGGTGACATAGATTTTTAAGTTCAAACAAGAAGCTCAGTTGTTTAGTTAATTAGATCCTCTAAATCATCTAAACTGAGTCGCAATCAAAACATGATTTAGTCGTTTTAGAAGAACAAGTTGCATTTGTTGACTTAACTCAAACTTTTTAAGGCAGCCCTTTGACTCATAGTCTTAAGTTAAGACAACAAGCTAAAATTTACAGTGTAGAGAATGAAGAGCAGACTGTTAGCTGGCTGCCAAGTTTACATGCATTTTAATAGTGATTAGATTAATACACATTTAAAAGCAGCACATAATATTAACTGTCCTTTCAATCTCACTGAAACACTGATGTACTGAGTTTCAGATGGTCAACCTCAAGCACGACTGGCAGACTATTTGTTATTATATTCTGTATTTGTTCACTGCAATCTATCACTCTCTGTCTATAGCTGGCTCTGCCTGACCTTCACTGAGGTCTGTCCATCTTTTACCCATCAGCCCCCTGCTGGTTTTTAAATTAGACTCTTTGGGGAAAAAAAAACAATAAAAAACTGAGCAGCCCAGCAGCTCACTCCCACTGCCCTTTCACCCCCCCATCATCTTATTCACTCATACATGCATAACACCCCTCTCCTCCCCCTCCTGTCTTCAGCCATGCAGGCTCTAAGATCTGGGTCAACCGTATATCAAACACCAAAACCCATTTGCTCCTTCTCCTCTCTGGTGTGTGTTTGCTGTGTGCATGGAGCATGAATATTGAACATGTATTAATACAGATGAAGTAGGGGTTTTGTTATTTACCAGAAGTGTGAATAGGCGTGTGTGTGTGTGTGTGTGTGTGTGTGTACACTATCAGTTGTGAGTTCCTGGGCCACAGTAATGGTCAACAGACAGGTAGTGGAGTCGTTCTTTCTCTCTGCCCTGCTATTTCAGGGTCCTGTCTTTCACTCAAAATAATTTTACGTACATGAACACCCTCAACAGGCAGTATGCATATAATTAAGTGTAGCTTCGCATTTAGTCAAACTCATTCATCTTTTATCTGATAGCTTAATTAGATAGTGAAAGAAATCTTACATCCGTGTAAGCTGAACTGGTGTGTTTAACCTACCATGCAGTGCAGTCAGATGGACTCAGTAGACCTGGCACTGCTCGATGAAATTGCCCCGAAGAGCTTTTGGCTTCTGCAGAATCACCTCATAACCCTGTGTGGGACATCAGCATGACCTAAGAGTCAAATGTGCAAACACATGATTTTTCACTCTTTATTTTTGTAAGATAATAATCTTTACTTACTTACTTATCTATCATTTTACATGGGTACGTTTTGATGCTCCTGCAGGAGGAATCCTGAGGATAACTGTCTCATATAATTCACGTTGTTACAGCTGCAGTTTAATGCACACATTTTTGGTTTACTGCAGACTTTCGGTCATGTAGTGCATTTTAAAGTTAATTATTGTTGGTTCTACTTGCTGATGCAGACCTGAATTAAAATTGTTCTTGTTCATGTCCCACTAACTTGTTAAAGACACATCTTTACTAACTAAACTAAACAGCTGGATACCTTGCTGATCAGCTGCTTTTCTTCCATTTTATTTAAAAATTTAGAAAGTTTCTTGGCCTAGTAGAGCAGAGTAGTGAACCTCTGTGTGGTTTGGTTTCCACTGGAATCACGACGATCATGCTGTGTCAGAATATTTGCATAAAATTAAGCCTCAGTTTTTCTGTGAAGTGTAGCTGGTTGGTTTTTGAATCTGTTGAGCTCAGTGGGGGTGCAGGCTGCAAATCCAGGTCTCATTCGCAATGAATAGCAGCTGTCACTCACTCTCGAATCTATATGCGTTAACGGCCCATTTACAGACACAACATATGTGGACTCTGTCACAGTGAAAGTATCCCAGACAGACAGCTTGGCCTGACAGTAAGAGGAGCCTGACCTGTCAAAGTGGATTCAACCTGACTGCCACTGAGGAAAAGCAGGACACTGGTGGGGTGCAGGACAGGGGGATGAGGAAAGGGAGGATTTGCGTGCATCCCTCTGGGTACAGTGGGAAGGTCAGCAGCTCTAGGGCAACAGACACCATCAGTTTGTTTTTTCGGGTGAATTCAGTGTCATTTACTGTACGTGTGAGCATCACGCTTGTGTACATATGGGTGTCTGGAACGAGGGTGAGCTGACAGATGGAGGTGAGCACGTTGTGTCTGGTCAATATCATCATGGACCAGTGAGCTCAAATATTATTTGATTCCAGAATGTTTTTTTTTTCTGTGTGACACACTGTACATTCAAGAAGTGGAAAAAAAAAACAAAGGGAAGGGCAGACAAAAAGCAGATGGTGTTTATATAAAAGGGGAGAATCTGAAGGTTGGAAGAAGAAGAAAATAACAGAGAAAAAAATAATGCACCAGCATCGTCAGGTGTGTTTGGGCTCCTGCTGCTGGCTTACCATGGCAACAACTGTTTAGATTGTCTCACCTGGGCTGTCAACCCCAGGGACTGAGGATTGTTAAAGCGAAGAGGTTTGAAAGGATGGAAAAAGAGATAGATAGGGAGAGAAGCTGTGGTGAGAGAATCAGGGGACAGAGGGAGGGTGGTGTTGGTTACAGATGATGCCACAGTTGGTGCGGTGTTACGGCCAAACGGCGCCCTACAGCGACACTAATAAACCAAACCGGCTGCTGGTGGCTTTGTTTTCCAAAATGGATGATTAGTCTGATGGGTGTCTCAAATGTTCAGCCCTGAAGTCAAGGCAGACACACACAGAGACAGAAACCCTGGACGGAAATCTTGGCTCGCAGCTATGTTTAGACTTTATGAAGCTGCACTCGTCAAGATCACACACTAACTTTTTGGTATGAAATCAAAGTGTTGTATGGCATGTTGTTTTCCCATGAGCAAACACATAAGATGATGAACTGAAAAGCAACAAGGGCTTTTTACGAGCTTGCTGAACGTTTACATAAGACAGAAATAAATAACATATCAGCGCAGCAGCAGTATCTTTCCTCAGCATTTTGTTTTCAGTAACAAATCTTATGCTTACTCTGCAGCAGACTGGCTGTCACTCCCAGCTGTCAACCAGTCAACAAGTGCTCAGCTACTAGAAAAGTTTGGTTTTTGCATCTTTCATTTCCTGTTAACTTTAGCCCAATGTATTTTTTTAAAGGCTGGATGTGGATGTACACTGAGGTTTTTGGCCCTTTCATATGCCACTTGGCTGTATTTTAATGTTATCATTTAATTATGGGTCATTTTAATCTGAGCATTTAATAAGCTCACAAGGTGGTGGAGACCAAACCAGAGCTGAATCGCACACTGTGAATTCTTACAGCATTTACCTCTTTTTGCAGCAAAACATGGACAGTAAAAATCTAATTCTTCTCTTCCTAAACACGCACATAGAAACAGAATAATATTTCTACAAGAATTTTTGATTTATAGCTTTTTTACAGAACAGGCAGCTAAAGGAACAAGCAAAAGGGAACGTCTTTGTCCATCCAGACAAAGAAGTTCGTCTTAAAAAGTTAAATCCCATTCTGCTGTTTGGTCACAACTATAACAGCATTTTTTTAGAGCTCCATTTCCAAAGAGGTGGTGGTGGAATAGATGTTGCAGCTTTCTCAGCGAAGGATTTTGTTTCTGAAACCTTCAGTAGATTTAATATTCCCATGCACCCTAGTGGCTAAAAATTACTTAATTCAGCTTTAAATATATATTGTGTTTGCCACATGTAATATTACATATTAATAGCATTTTATTTGTTTATCTTTTTTTAAATGACACAGATCACAAACACATGTGTGAGGAAAGACTGTGATATACATAATTGTATAATAATGTGCTGTCTGGACAGTTTAACCTGAAGTGGTTACAAATCAGGCAGAAACTCTTACTTTAATGCATAGTTGAAGATTCATGCACACATATTTACACAATACACAAAAGCAGGGGACAAATGCAGGACAAATTACACTCTGATCACTGCATCTGCTCTGTTGCTATTTTCACAGAGCTTCACTGGTGGTGAGCCAGTCATCCCACTGACTTTCAGACTGGCTCACTCATCCTCTCAGCACAGACATACACACACATATGCACAAACTGATAATCTAACATTTACGCACACAAATAGACATATGAATGCACAAACTCCACATCCACACACTATGCCACTTTTTACCTAACGTTCACACTTACATATGCGCACACACAGGTACACTCATGCAGTGACATGAGGTGCGTAGCAGGGAGTGGTTTTGATTCACCGAGCACTTTATGACCCTTAAATGGCTTTATTGCCTTCCTATTTAACCCCTGCACACCACCTCCTCGCTCCCTTTCACGCCAGAACACACACACACAGTCCTCAGGCCATCTCTGCAACTGGAAATTAATGAGAGCCATCCCCAGCCTTACACACACACACATTCATTCCCACCCAGCCTGTGATTCCAGCTCCCTATTGTCTGGAATCCATCAAGGTCACCCCATAAACCTAAAGTGCTGTTCCTCCCTCTGGAGTCCTTCTGTTTGCCTTCCATGACCTTGTTTTGATATGTTTTTCTTAAATTTTGGGAGTGGGCCAGGATTCGAGTCTGATGACTCTGTTACTGTACAGAGCAGGTCGATATGTGGGAGATCGAGTTGATTGATTTTAATTGGCAGGACACCAGGAGGTGGGAGGGTGGTGGAGGTGTGGTCTGTTAGCAGAGTGGGACAATGATTCAACAGATATGAGAGGTTGAAGGCTGCTACTAATCAAATGTGACCTCAGGAAAGAGTTGGAGATATTTTGTGTTTCATATCTGATTCAGATTTTTGGCATTTTAGAAAGGCATGTGAAATATTAAAAAAAATAAACTGTGAACTATGGGGTAAAATAAGAAAATTGCTGCTAAAATATAAAATCAAACATCACATCCTGATAAAAATGGGCAACCTAGACAAACTTTTCAATACAGTCTGCTAAATGATCTCCCTTTTCCACTGCTGCACATCTAGTCTGGACTACAGTTCAAATAACACAGTTTCTAACTTTCTGTGACTTGCACTTCTGTCTGTATCTGTATTCCACTCAGGTGTAGATGATGATTATTCCATCAGCTTGAAAACTTTGGCTGAAGATGAGACAGACATGCTGATGTGCCCTTGAATGAGGCACTGAAACCCTGTTAGTCCCAGAACAGCCAGTCGGTAGCTGACCTCTGAGCTCTATGTGCAGGAGGGCAAGCAAAAGGAAAATTCCCTCCAGGGATCAATGCAGTAATTAAACTTTGACAGAGCTGAAATACAGACCACACGCAAACTGTCTAGAATTCAAAAGTGAATATGTAACCCCAGAATCTGCAACCAACAATCTCACCACAAACTATTTCAAACACACATACACACTGAATAAATGGAGCTGACCAGTTATCATAGCATTTACTGACCTCTTTTTCATCTCAACTTTTAAATCACTTAACTAAAGGCTGATTCTGATCTGTTATAATAATCTCCTACTCACCAAGAACACTGCTTCAACAAAAATTGATGGATTGAGAAACACGATAACTGAAAAGAGTCTGACCATTTGACCACTCAATTCTTCTTGCCCATCTGATTTTGAAACCTTCCCAGGTACAGTATCTATTTCAGAACATCATGGCCAAAAGTATAAAGGTCAGGTTGTAATAAAATAGAATTATCCATTAATATGAACATTTAGGGTTGAGACAAAATTTAAGCTTCTGTTGTTCAGAGTGGGTTTGAACTGTGGTAGAAATCAGAGAGCGGCAGATCAGCCAGGTTCATGTCTGCACATGTGAAACCCTGTCTCCTAAAAATTATTAATGCAATATGTTTTTGTAGGAATCACCATCTGTGTTAACATAATGATGATATTGGGACAGTTAATGTAAAAGATAGGGAGGAAATACTCTGATAGCAAACACATAAGTTCCCTGACTTGTGTCAGGTAGTTGTGGTTTAGCTGTCCATTTGTTGCATGACACACCCTCTCTCCCTCTTTTAAGTCTGCCTCTCTGCTGCCAAAATATTAAAAACACATCCGTACAAAGACGTCTGGAGTAGAGAGCCCGTTCTGCATAACGTACATGAGCCAATCACCTCATCACACCTGTGTTTTCTTCATTCAAAAGATGTTAAATCTGATGTATTACCACTGTTATACTCAAAGATAACACACGTACAACAGGTTATACTAAGAGGCTAAGGAAGGAATGTGTATTTTCTGTCACAACTATGTGTGTGTGTGTGTGTGTGTGTGTGTGTACAAAGGCTCGCTGGCCTTCTCCGTCTGCCTGTCACCAGGAGTTCTTGTCACCTGCAAGTCGCTGAGGTGTGACGGCCTCGTCTTCCCATGGCTGCCATCCAGCTAAACGCCACTTCTCCCTCAAATTAACCCCTCATTAAAGACTAAAGAATATATAACTACAACTGTTTAGGTCTAGTAGGTAGGTAGGAAATAAAGCTTTGCTGATGGTTTATTTGATGGCACTCTGTCTTTCACACTTGCAGTCATTTCTCTGAGAACAGACGTCAAACAATATCACACTTTGGAACACAACTGCTGGCAGATGAGGCTGCAAAATTCAGCACAGCATGATAAAACTCAGAGAGGAGGAAGTCTTAAAAGTGACAGTTGAGAGTTTGGATTGCCGGAAGTCATCTGAACATGATTTCTTTGTAAGTACAGGGTGTGTATTTACGTGTAGGAGTGTGTGTGAGACATTAATGGGCTCATTGGCTGCGCTGTTACACTTGAGGACCACTTGCTCACCTTTTTTTAATGTTGTGATGGAATTTGGAGGTGTCAAAGACATTGTTAGTCACACAAGCTCGATGAGTTACACGCTCACAAACATATATTTGCACACAGTCATGCTTTTTCACGCCCCAATTTATGCATACGCACATTGTCACTTCGCCTGATTGTGTGATTTTTATGAGCATGTGAGAGCGAGAGGGGGAAAAGGGAGGACTTTCAGAGAGTGTGTGTGTGTGTGTGCGTGCGCATGTGAGCACCCTGGTTCAGTACGCTTCAGAAGATGTATGCAGCATGCTCATAAATAAAGGTCATGCATTATTCAGGGCTGCTCCTCCAGCTAATGCCCCTTAATGTGCCCAAACAGCCATAATGTACTCGGCTACCAAGGTGGCAGAGACCCCCTCTATCCCTCTCTCTCTCTCTCTCTCTCTCTCTCTCTCTCTCTCTCTCTCTCACACACACACACACACACACACACACACACACACACACAGACAGACGTCAACCCTAGATTTGACACAGTGTCTTTGTCAGTGCCGCTCTCAGGCTCTTATCATACTCTCAACATGTCCCGTGTTCCCAATT
>OMLM01017287.1:0-13402 GCA_900302695.1 Helostoma temminkii | reverse complement strand
GAGACTTCCTGAAGGAGATGGTGATGGTTTTGTTTTATTTATGTGGAACTGAAGATGTTTAAGAGTGCTTCTGTTTATGATTTATATCTAGGGATTATGTATGTTTTCTTCCTAAATGTCATCAACTAAACTGTAGTCACAATTATTTTTAACACAATCACCATATGTTCACAAATAATGTAAAAAAAGTGGCAAATATGTTAATACTTGTGAGTTACATGTAGACAGGCTACATATTTTTGTTAAATATCGTGTTTTCTTTTCTGCAAATATCTCATCTTGCAGTACAACACCCAGATTTGTGACTCCAACGCTATTAAAGTGTTTTATGGACAAGTTCAGCAGTGGGTTAGGGTCAGGGAAGGATCGTGGGCTTGATTAATAGAGAAAAATCCAACAGTATCTTCACACACAACATCATTAAAATTTCAGCTAAAACACAATCATTTTTTAACCATAATCAAAACCATAACCCAGCCTCACATGGGACCCTCTATTTGAACTTGGATGTTTGCTTTGTCATTTCTACATGCTTAACATTAATATAAAAACCTTATCGTGGTTGCAGCTTGATTGCACATCAATGTGTTTTGTGCAAATGAGCATTAATTATAGGTTCCACCCGATTTGACTGTTATCAAGGCTTTCATTCCCTCCTATCTGACCCGTGGCAGCATGTGCTGCACTAGTGCCTCTGCTAATGGCAGTAAAACAAACAAATCAATTTTTATGTTTGCAAGCATATTTGGAGTTAAAACCAGTTCTTTGTTAAGGTTGCTGGACCTTTGTCAAAATTATGAACACATGGATAAGATTATAACACAAGTGTGGTCATTGTCCGAAGAGACAATGCTGGTTGTTGTTTTAAAACAGGAAACAAACAAAGAGTTTTAGTGATCCATCCTTCCACTCTGACCTGCTCCTCAGACACTGGAGAGCTCTGTCACTTCAACTTAAACATGCTGTCACATGACTGCTGGAAGTTTTTCTAACAGAAACATTGTTAACAATGGGCCACAGAAAGCTGTTTGCACAATCTGTGGTTTCATTTTGTGCTCTTTATTCATGTTTACTGAAACATTTCTCTATATTTTCGACCCATCATACACTGCAACTCTTTGTGGCTTTCGAACATTTAGAAGTAGATGTTTTTCATGACAAACATTTTGAAACGACACAGCAGGAAAAGTACAGGTAAGCATGCATAGAAATAAAGCTCATCCAAAATGGTACAGTCTCTTAAACCTGTACCTATCCTGCTATACAAAATGTTTTGTTCAGCATCACTTCTCGTGACATTTTAGTTTTTCTTTCTGTCATGCATAACTTTGTTTGCACTTTAATGATAGCTCATGATCTCTATTCTCAGCTTTTAAACACACTGAATGAGTTTCACATACTCTAAAAACTCATCTGTGCTTTATTTAGACAAAAGCAGCATGGGTTTATTATTATTTTTTTTTAATACTGAAGCTCAAGTACTTGGTTAAATATAATTATTTCTCTAAACGTCGTCCTGAAGGGCAGAGACGAGCATATGTTAATTATACTCTCTTGTAAGTTTATGCACAGAAGAGAAGTTGCAGAAAACTTAACAGATGATACACTATAGAGACAAAAGTATTCAGCCACCTGAATATTACACCACATATTCTTTAATATAGAGTCAGTCCCACTTTGGCATCTTTCCAAAAGATTTTTGTGCCTAATCATTCTGTAGAGCATTTATGAGGTCAGGCAGTGATGCTGGATGAGAAGGCCTGTCTTGCAATCTCCGTTCCAGCTCATCCCTAAGGTGCTCGATGGAGTTGAGATCAGGGCTCTGTGCGGGCCACTCAAGTTCTTCAGCACTGAACTCATAAAACTATGTCTTTATAGTCCTTGTTTTTTGCAGTGGGGCACATTCACGTTGGAATAGAAAAGTGCCTTCTCCAAACTGTTGCCACAAAGTTAGAAACATAGCAATGTCCAAAATGTCCTGGTGTGCTGAAGCATTATGATTATGATTGTCCTTCACTGGAGATAAGGGGCCTAACCAGAACCCTGACAGCTATATAAACAGCTCTATACCATTTTCCCTCCAGACGTGGCCAAATACTTTTGTCCATATAGTGTATTTCAGATATATTTCAATGGTTTACTATGGCCTCTATGCATCAAGTTTAACGGAGAAAATCTTACAATTGTGGATCATTTGAAATATATTGGATGTGTTTAGACTTGGAGGTAGAAGTTTGCTTAAAATCTACTTTTAAATGAGTTTTTTTAAATTGCCTTGCTCCTTGTGGCTTCAAGTGACACAAGACAAAAAAATCTGCATATGTTTGTAATTTTTCACCAGCTGCTGACTCCATGCCATGTAATGAAATCTCAGATTCTGACGCTAATTATCTGCCATGTGAGCAGGATACAAACAGCTTCTTGGGAGAGTAAAAGAGACATTTTTGGCAGGTAATACATTTTAACATAATAGTAAGTGTGTCGAAGAGGCCTGAGACGTCAGCACAGACTCTTGCGGTCAACAGAGCTATTAGGAAAGAACTGAATGTTGAAGGCAGTTGACAGTCCCAATTATAACTCTGCCTGCCTCGATGTGTAAAACACAATTTATTAATAGCAAAAATCTACATGAATATGTTGTCCAGATTATTATGAGACTGGTGTGGAGCTGTATTTGTGGCCACACCTCAGTTGAGTCATGACTGGAAAGTGTTTTTGTTCCTTAACTATAAATAAGAAGCAAGAAGAAGTGTAGGTACAAAATCAGTCATGACATGTTATGTTACACTGAGTCTGTGCACACACACACACGTGTCTTGACATCGTTGTCAGAGCACAGTGGTAGGGGATATGTGCTACATCCTAGAATAGATATGAACTGTCATCTGCAAAAAAAAAAAAGCAGATATGAGCAGCAATTCAGAACTGAGCACGACGGCCTGCTGTGTGACTGCAGCCGCCCCGACACAGGGAAACACACAAATACAGACACACACACACTTCACAGACCAGGTTTTGACAGATTGTCAGTGAGCGTATAAGTTAACAAGAACAAAATAAGGCAAAATACAAGTGGAGAGGGAAGACCGAGAAGTAAGAGACAAAAACGTAAGTGCAAAACTCCACATCTTGGTGAATAAAATCTTTTTCCTGTCCTGTTCCTGTGAGAGCTGTCCATTTTTCTATTTCATTTCATGTTTTACTAATCTCACTTTTCCTTCCTCACTTGCCCACTTGTCGTCCTCCTCTGCCAACACACCTGCCTCCCATTAGTCATCATCACCAGTATAAATGCTCCTTGAGCCTGCATTCAACCCTTTGCCAGTCTTTAGACATCCTGTCCATCTGCTTTTTGCACATCAACAAATTAGAGTGGGAAAAACAAAGTCTAATGGAGCAGTTTATATTATCAGGAAATTATATTGGGGGAAAAAATAAAATAGTGATAGATATATTTTCATTAACACATTGCACACAGTCAAAGTGCTGCAGCTTCTCACTCCACTCAGAACCCTCCAGAGTTTACTGAATTAAAGTAGGTTTGGGTGTTTGTCGATTGAGAGACAGTTGTCATGCAACAAAGACTCTCAATCTTGACTCAACAGTAAAACTGGAACAAAGTGTCTGATAAAATTACAGTAATTGGGGTGACACACATTGATTCATTAAACAAAGACCACAAATGTCCTCCTCAGTCAGACTCCCTCTTTATACTTGAACAACAATAACAATACATCTTGTCACATGCTCTTGAATATAGCTATATGGTGACACAGTAATGTAGTGGTTTTATCAAAAACACACCAAGCTTCCAGTGTAACAATTCATATGCTGATACAAATAAATTTCCTTTTAGTCATGCAGTTGTTGGGAAATCCGATTCTCAGATTTTCTCTTCTACCTTAATATAAAACTAAATTCAACTTAGTTTTTGGCCTTTAGAGCATTAAAAGTTATGTTTGTTTTTAAATCTAGAAATCATCAGGATGTTGTTTTTTGAAGTCAAATCAAAGTGAGGAATTTGTTTAAGTTGAGTTTTGCTTATGAGACTGAGCACAATCAAATCCTTATAAAGCCAGCAGGAGGTTACATGACACTCGGATGGCAGGTCCCATTTGCTTTCTTTGGTTAATTTTATTGATAAAATTAGTTTAATTGTATCATCTGTTAGAAATGGATTAAATCACAATCTCAGAACTGAGTGAAACACAGGAAGTGGCAACATCTGTGCAATAAAAAGTTGCCACAAAAGATTTGTAGTGAAGTGGTTTGTGTATAAATGACAAGACTAAAACATGGTCCATTAAAGGAAAAATAAAACCGCTTGGCTTTTGGTAAATATCTGGGTTCAACCTCACGTATTTTGGATGTGATGTGATTAGTAACAGGTTGAACTCAGGGATGTTTTTACAATGTGAAAAAAATAAACAATTTAAAAGCACAAAGAAGCTTTTGTTTCCCCTTATTGTATGTTGGAAGGTTTTTAGTTTGGATTTGACAGATGAAGTTGGCATTTCCTTCTTTCCCCTGAGGCATTAAATAAGAAGCCAGTACACTCATCAGTTTGCCAGATTTGTTTTCATGCCAGAACTAATGTGCAAAAACATCAATTTGTAGATTTTACTGTTGTCAATATTGGCTTTTTAAGGTTTTTGTTAATTTAAATAGTTTTTAACACAGATGAATTATAATTGACAGACAAGCATATAGAAAGTTTAAACCATCTAATTGAAAACATTTCCCCTGTCTGACACAGTGCAGATGATCAACACATTTAAACAATGTCCCAGTTATTCTTAATAATCCACAGACCTCACAGTAAAATGTTTTCATTCATGATTGTGTGAAAAACACAACTTATTTTTAATATGATCTAGATTAAAGGACAGCTGGAAAAAACTGCATGTGTTTGGCTTTGCATTAACAATAAGTGTTTAAATAACACTAAAACAAAACAGTTTATAATGTGAGGAGGAGAAAAGATTAGTGCCGTGTTGTCACGTTCAAACCTGTACTGTGACCTGCACTAGTTTACCTGTCGGGCATTAAGCAGTAAAATGTGTTAACCTGTGATGTATTTACCAAAACCGTGTCTGCAGTCACACAACCAACACAACAAAAATCACTTTGTGATTTCATTTCAGTCTCTGCCACATAAAACCAGAATGCGGCTGCAGATGTATCTGCCAACTGTGTTGCACTGATTACACACATGTTCAGTAGAGAGCGCCAGGCTGTTGCCAAGCACTAATGGTTTTATTTTCACTTTGTTCATGCTGGTGCTTGAACCATGGCTCTAACATCATGGTAAAAGCTGCCAGATTTTGCAAAAAATATGGGCCTGAAACAGCCCATTTGATTTTCACTGTTCACAACTGATGCTGTTAGATGTGCTGTAGATCCCTTTGCAGCCCTTTAAATACACACAACACTGAGCATTACTAAAACCTGCATAAAAGCAAAGTATGTTTAAAATGTTAATGTTACATCGGATCATCATTTTGCACGGCTCAACATGGAGACTGTCACCCGTTATATTTCTTAAATGATTTAAAAGGGTCAAAAAATCTGGTAAACAACTTTGTCGACTGCACATGTGAACCAGAAAAACCTCTGTTCTCAAAAACAAGTGTGCACTGGGACTATGGTTTTAGAAGTATTTACAGGATACACAAGAAAACAAAAAAAACACCGTTTTCCCAAACCTGCCTCTAACATTCAAGCCCTAATATAAGATTATCACTGCACTGCTGCCAGCACTGTGCAAACACTGTCCATGAGTTCATGGCAGGTGTTGACAGCCAATAAGATGTTTTGGAAAAAATGTGCTCCCAAAGAATAATTCAAAAGGTTAAGTGGGGATTTAATTTCTGTAAATATATAAATCTGACTCTACAATCTGACAGCAGACTGTACTTGGTGTAAACTACAGTGTAACATGTCACAAAGAGCAAAGGAGGGACAACAACAGAGCAGTCGTCTCATGTCATTATCAGTCATCAGAACATCTGATAATCTGTTTTCTCTGCTGGAAGAATTAAGACAGGTTTGTGTTTACCTTTCATTTAGAGCTTTGCTGAATTGTGGCCAGGAAATGCACAACAGCTGGTGAGGAAATATAAATATATATCTTGTGTTCAACATTTTATTATGAACACGATCATCTTAATAATCATTTCATGCGTCATTTATTTATTCACTAAAGATGTTTTGTGGCCTTTTAAATATAACCAGTCAATTAATGTGATTATTTTTACAGAGATTCCAGGTAAAATACAGTCTCCAGTTAATGTTTAAATTACTTTTATGTTTCTGTGACATAGTAACGTCAAACTTTTTATCATCCTCTGTGTTAGTATTTTCTTTGAACCCAGCACACAGAGGAATGAAGGTATTTTTCCATGAACAAAGACCCATGCAGCTTTTCCCACATGGACTCTAAAAGCATAATTATGCTTTTGCTGAATATTTTCTGTAGCTTTTCTTAATGAGGAGCTGTGGCTTCTCTGTGCTCTACATTAGAGTGAATTTGGTGTCCACAAAAGATTTTCACAGTTTTGGTCCTGAATCGTTCGGTGTTTGTGAACAAGGATGACTCGTTCCTGAACTTGCAAATAAGACAGATGAGAGGATGCTCTGAGACATCATCCTGGAACGAAACCTGGAGCTGCACCACTGGCAGTCGACAGAGACTGACTGAGTTTAAAGCCTGAACATCTGCTTGCAGCTTGATTTTCACAGAGGGGCTTCTGTTTCTCCTGTGTTTAATCAAACACCATAGCTCTGCTTCACTACACTGTGGTTCATGAGCTTTAAGTGAGTGTTTCCTCTATTACAGCCCTGTTTGGGGAGATTTTTTCCTTTACAGTGTTCGTTTATTTTCCTAAATTATTTTGTGGGAATTCAATGTAATGATTGGCAACAGAGACATAAACAGAAAGGAGGGAGGAGAGAGATGGAACAAAACTATTCACTCTATTGCCACTAGTCAGTGGTCTAATCCCTAAACCATGTGTGAGCATGTTTTTACTCTTATTTGCATTTTATGATACTTATCAGTTCTGATCTTGTGTATAATGGTTTCATTTGGACATTGGAAACACAAGATAATATTATGGGTATAAAACTAGAAAAAACATTGATCTGGATTTTATTTTCCAGTTTTAAAGTCACAAGACTTTTGTTCAATATGACAAACTTGCTGCTTCTTTCTTTGACTTTTCTTCACACTTACACAATAAAAGAGCAGCTCATTAAAGTAAAGACCTGTATGAGTTTTCCTGCTTCAGCATGAATGCGTCTGTTGTTAATAGTGTTGTTCCTTGTTAACTCTCTCTGTCTGGCTCTCGCACTGCTGAGGTGCAGGGAGAATTGGGTGTGTTGTGTCTGGAGCCCTGAGCTTGGAGATGCTCCATTATGACGCTGCCCTGAGCCTCTGAGGCAGGAGGAGAAGGGAGGAAAAAGGAGAGGAATAAAGGAAAGGAAATGGGGAATGAGGGGATGCAATAGGAAAGTACGACGGCAAACAAGGAAACAAACATAACATGGAAGAAGAGGAGATGAGAGGAAAGAGTGCAGAAGGAAAGATAAGAAAAAGCTGAAACAATGAGATGAAAGTTTAGCAGAAGGTCTGAAATAAGCAGAAGGAAAATGAGGGCGGAGGATACGAGAGAAAATGAGGCCAGAAAAGAGCAAGAGGCAGAGGAAACACAATAGGGAGGAAGGAGAGAAGAGGAAAAAGAAATGGAGAGTTGAAACATGGATGACAGAAGAAAACACAAATGAGTATGAAAGATAAAAAAATGGAGTGGAGCATCTGTAGAGAAAGATGAGATCAGAGGAAAGGCAAACAAAACGAGGAGGGGAAGGCAGGGCAAGAGGTAAAATGGAGAAAAACATGAAGATGAACTGAGTGAAGAGGAAGTTGTTAGACTTGACATCATCCATGAATTTTACATGAGTCGTACTGTAACAGCGACAACGGCTGCTGAGAACCTTGGCCTTGAACATGTGACCCACAGATCGACTTGTTGCTGCACAAATTACCCATTGAAGTTATTTATGGAGCCACGTCCAGGTGAAGGCTGCTGTTACTCTCTTCTGATGAGGTCTGGTGAAGATCCTGGTTCATGGTCAAGCAGGTTTCACTGCCTGTCCAGGGATTTTCTCAGATTAACTTGGTGCTTCAGCAACACTCTCACTGCAGGCTGTATCTCTGATGTTTTTGAGCTGACAGTTTTACTGGATGTGCAGAATTTCAGAGCTCATTTGCTTATGTATGCAAGGAGGAAAATACTTTTGATCATGTGGTGCTGAAGAAATCATAGACAGAAGCTCTTTCAAGCCAGAAATGTTTTCTTGGTTTGTATAGTTACTAAAAGTTTGGGTACTGAACATTACCGTGATGGCAACATGGATTAAGTGGGGAAAAAAAGCTATCTGTTCTTACACCTGGTCCTTGTTTTACTTTTTGTTTTGAGATAAAAAAAAAATCCTGAGACAGCTACCACTGTTTTGAAACCTGTCACGATCCCTGCCTCTGTCACCTTTTAATTTTTTAACCCTGTCTGCTTTCTTCCCTGTGTTTTGTCCATTCTGAGCCACCTGACCACACCGTCACTCACTCACTCACTGATCAGCCTTATCACGCACACCTGTTCACTCCCTCTGCCATTTAGTGTCATCACATTCACCTGTTTCCTTCTGCCTCTTACTGGTTTAATTATTCCTATTATAGTCACCTTTCTGTTTTCTCTCTTCACCTGCACACTCTGGTGTTAATCACCCTGGTCTGTCACACCTGTTTTCTCTTTATAAGCTGTGAATCTTCTAGTCTGTATTTATAAATCTACTGATTGCTGTTATCCATTCTGTACCTGATCTGCTTCCCCAATTCCTGCACCCTATTCCAGATCTGCTAACGCCCTTGCTCTCATTTTTGTAAGTCTGGCCCCTTATCTAAACCTGAGCTGTTCCGTTATTGCATATCTGCCTACATCGATCCTGCTCACTTCACTAACAAACTACACCTGCTATTAACCCAGGATCTTGTGTGCCACTTGCCAGACAACCTTCACTCCTGTCTCCTCCACTGGAATCCTGCTCCCTGGTTTCTCGCAATACTTCTCACCGCTTAGTCCCCTCAGGGGTCACGGGAGTGCTAGAGCCTATCCCAGCCAGCTTACAGGCGAGAGGCAGGGTACACCCTGGACAGGTCGCCAGTCTATCGCAGGGCCACATATAGACAAACAACCGTTCACACTCTCACTCACACCTACGGGCAATTTATAGTCCCCAGTTAACCTAACGTCATGTCTTTGGACTGTGGGAGGAAGCCGGAGCGCCCGGAGAGAACCCACACAAACACACAGAAAGACCCTGGGCCGACCCCAGGAATCGAACCCAGGACCTTCTTTGTAAGGCGACAGTGCTAATCACTGCACCACCGTGCCGCCCCCATGTCATTTACAGTAAATCCTAAATAAAAAACCTCACTCACTTGTCTGTCACAATTGTTTTTTCATTAGGACCCAGAATGCAGCCAAAACTGAATTAATATGAATTTATTTTATTCAGCTAAATGGCAATAAACCATTGGAGAATTTTCTTGAGTAAATTTAGAAAGCTGCCAACAAATGTAGCTACTGTTTTGTAACATAGTGAATAAAGTTGACTGTCCTGTACATTTGCATAAACTCTTTATCCAGAATACCTGTCTGTCTTCTATATCAGAAGCTAGAGGATTGTTTCTTGTTCTAATCTAATTAATTCAACGTGGCAGGTGACCAGCATGATAAAAGGATCAACCCATGAATGGATTACTGAATGTGCCTCCTGGGCACAAGCTTCAACTGCAAAATATCAATGCAGAGCTACACTGATGGACTCCAAACGAAGAGAAAATGACCAAAAGAAGTCAGAACAAACATAATTAGAATCACACAAGGTACAAGACAAAGTGACATAGAAAATCACAAAGTGATCACAAAAGACCACAAGAAGATTTAAAAATACTTTAAAAAATCCTATGAAGAATAGGTGGGAGGATAGAATAGAAAATAGAATTTATTACTAAAGTATTTATTGATAAAATGATATTAGAAATTGATAATTGATTAAAGAGCTTTCAGCAGCAAAGCTACTGTCACAACTAGTAAGTGTTGTTTCAGCCTGCAATCACAAACATTTTTACCAGCAAAACTATTTTAGCAAAAGTGAATTAGGATATTCTGTTCTGGACATAAATCATAAACATCATAAATGGACAGTGACTGTGTTTGGACACAACTTGGACACATCCAGGTCCATTTCCTGAGAAGCTTTTCATACACATTTCAGGTTGTAATGATACAGCTGAGGATCATGTTCAACTTTTCCAGAGCCACGAAGACCTCTAATGCTCTTGCATGTAAGTGCTTGAGTATGTGCTTGTAGACATTTGTTAACCCCATAAGTGTTATTCAGTCTGAGCCCAAAGAGGATTTGGTAAAGAGCATGTGCATCCCCCCTTGTCAGTTAGCTAACATGCTGATGTCAGCACGGTCAGTATAATCCCTGTCTTAATGTGCTGTAATAAACCCCTTCCTTCCTCTGCTCTCGTCAGTGAGATACTCGTCTCACACACACACTTTCCTGAGGGAGACACAACAGCAACATGACAGGAAGCAGCATTATCTCAGCCGTTATAACAACATTACCAGCGGCTGTACGAAACTCTCTGGGGCTTTGGAAGAAACATCTTTTTGACCCAGTGAAGAGCTCTGACATGCAATCACTGAAATCAGACATCAACAACATTCAGAACCTAGTCAGTGTTTATAAGAAATAAATAACGCTCAGTATTTTAAAGTAGTTGTTTGAGTGTTGAGTATGATATATTAGTGTAAATATTCTAATGTATCATCACTGTCATCACTAACAAGTAAAGTACAGCGAAGACCAGTAGTAGCAGCAGATGTTTACTATTTATTTAGTCATAAATCAAGGTATTGGACAAATTAAACTTTAAACCTGATGGCAGCGCTTTATGTGAGGCTAAAGTGTAAATAAATAAATAAGAAATTTTTAGGGGGTCATTAAGGTCTGTAAGATTAATGCTAATCTTTGCAAGAGCTGGTAAATTTTTCCTAAAACCATAAATGTCAACTTCATGGTGGTGGTGGCTGAAGGAAAGTCAGACCTTCAGTTGGGATTCTTCCTCTGAGGACCATAAGTGTCTGCACCAAATTTCAAGGCACTGCATCCAATAATTGTTGACATATTTCAGTCTGGATGAAAGTGGTTAACCGGTGCTGCCTGTTACTGTCTATTCATTATGCATTTTCTGTTTATTCATAACAAATGTTGGTTTTGCAAATGGAAAAAGGTCTTCATTAACTGAAACCACAGTGAGTAAATTTGTGTTCTGTCATATGTTTATTTACAAAAAAATCACTGTTTGTGGGTTTGTATAACTTCACTCTGAGCTAAACATGCAGAACAAAAATAATGATGAGTCTCTTCTCCTTCAAAACATCATTCCCTCACGTCCAAATAAATCACAGCAGCACCTCTGCAACCTCCCTCTGGTTCTGGGGGACACAGCAAGTGTCAGGGCCAAGATGGCAGCTAATGATGTGTGAAGAGCCAGGGGACTGGAGCAAGGCTGCTATTAAAGCTGGGGAACAGTTCAGACCAGGCCCAGCTGGTGACACAAACCCAGGCATCCAGAGGATCTGTCAGTCCAAAACCCTCTGGACATTCAGCCACTGTGGTGGAAGCATCCCTCGTGTGTGTGTGTGTGTGTGTGTGTGTGTGTGTGTGTGGGGAAGAAAGGAAGGAACAAGATCATTTTCAAGACTGACATCATCTGGGACAATAAATCTTCAGCGTCTCCAGTGGGCTTAATGATGATTAGAAGATGATGCAGAAGATGAGAAGTGTTTGTGTGGATGTGCAAGTGGATGAATGGATCTTACGTAAAACTGCACCCAATGCACACTGCAAATTAAATTGTCTCAGCTGAAGATGTAAAGTTGAGTTTATGAAGTAAACAAAGGGATGAATGAGCGTCTAATTTCAAATTAACAGGAATCACAGTCACAAAAACACAAGGCAGTCCTCCATGGGATGAAGAGTTTTTTGCCTCCTCTTCATATTTTGCAGATCCACAGTCACAGTACACGCACTGTAAAATGTTTACTGTTAGATATTCCTCAGGGTGGTTGGGAGAGTCTAAGAGCCTCAGTAGGGTAGACCTGGATTGATGAGGGTATTTAAGCAGTAGCTCAGGGTCAACTAGAGAGACAGGAGTGCAGCTGTGTGCACGATGTTGATTTAAGTTAAGAGTTGAGATTTCTTTATTTTTTTTAAATTAACCCAAGTTATTAATGGTTGTTTTGTTTTTGGTTTATTTTTTTTACATATGTGTATCACTGTGTCTCTCTGTAAATAAAATTCATTTTGTCATTTGTCTGCCTTCTACATATTAACTAGCCGCCTCTGTAACATACCACATGTGATTTAGTTTGGTGTGTGTGAAGGCATAGTGTGGTTACTAAGATAAGAGTGTATCACCAGTGACCTTGGTGTCCCAGTGCTCTTCTGCGGCGAAAAAAAGCATTTCTAAAGCAAGACTTGAAGAATGCTGAGCGGCATGTAGCTCAGTTGGTAGGGCAGTCATCTTTCTACCCCAGAGTTGGCAGGTTTGAATCCTGGTCTTCCTGTGGCTACATGTTGAGGTGTCGACACTGAAACACTGAAACCCTATAGTAGCTCTGTTCTATACATGCAGCTGTCAAAAAAACTTTTTCCCCACAGGAACAATAAAGTATCAATTACTATTAATTGAACCACGTTTAAAAATGAGCAACCATGATCTTCCATGACGATGACCTGGTAATCCCTAAAGATGCTTCTCCTTTCCTGTTGTCTTTCACCATAGTCCACTCCACTGTAAATTGTGTCTCTGTTGGGTTTGTTTATCACAGCTCTTTAACTTTAACTATCTTTTACAATAGAGCAATAGCCCTCATGAACACACACACACATCTGGTTTAGTTTTCTGGTTTAGTTTTTTAGTTTTTCTGAGTAGAGTGTATATTCTGTATATACAGCTGGTGTGTATGTGTATATTTGTATATATATATATGTATATATATATAGGTACATATTTATATATGTATATATATTTAAATACTTTTGTATGAGAGGCGAATGTAAGCTGTTTTATTATTATTATGTTGTTTTCTTCTCTCTCCTTGCACCAATGTGGGACAGTTCGCAATTTCGTTGTACTGTTGTACCAAGTGTGACTGTACAATGACAATAAAGCTTTATCTTATCTTATCTATCTTATATATGCACAGCAGCTACTTGTATGTGTCTGACTGATAAAAACTGATGAGTTGAACTTGGACCAGGG
>OMLM01017286.1:0-30553 GCA_900302695.1 Helostoma temminkii | reverse complement strand
GAAGGAGGATGAGGGGCGCTTTCCTCTACCCAGGGATCTCATCTACACTTTGCCACTGGCTTTGGTCTTTATAGCCCTCAGATGTGTCTTTGAGAGGTAAGACACTTTTGTCTCCTTCTGTCATAGTTTCACCATGAAATCACAAATACAAATGTAACTTTTTTTGTTGTTGTGCCGTTAACTTGTGCCTTTGCCTGACTCACTGAAGCAGTAAGTTAAGAGTGTTTCTGGTACATCTACAAGCATCGAAGCATTAAATGGCTATATTTAGATTTTTTTTAGACAACATTGCAACAATTACTCCAGTATGATGGTGTTGTTTTTAAATCAGTCACCATAGAAAAACAGAGGTTTAAAAACAGTGATTTCCTCTTTTACTTGCTCTAGATGTGATGACTAACCAAGTGACGGTTTGCTGCCTTTCGAGTAGCTTGAGTGGCTCAGGATAATGGCTCCTTTACTTTTTATTAGTGCTCACAGAGAATGGTTTTAGCTGCTGACAATGTGAAAACCATAATAACTTTGATGTGACATGTCAGTGTCTTTGCATGCACCTCAGTAACCAGTCATGAAAATAATATTTAGTTGCTGCCTTAATTTACATTGCAGCTTAATATACTGAAACACTAAATACTCACTCACTCAAATACTCAGCACTGAAGTGAGGTTTAAACAGCTGATGAAAACAAAGCCATTCAAATATATATGTGTGAAATTTTTCATTGCAGAGTAATTCCTTTCCCTCTCATAGAATCTAACATTATATATTTTTATTATCTACTGTATTTTTATAGTACATATCTACAGACTAACAGCGAGGCAGCAGTGCAGAAATCTATAAGTTATTGAGCGAGACTCACCCTTTTAATCAGCCAGCGATTTGTACTTGATCAGTTCTGCAGCTTCTCATTTAATCTAATTTGATAATGATTAATAGCCGAAGGTGTGTAGAGCGCAGCAGATCAGCTAGACCCATTTCAAGTCTTGTGCTACTGCTAACTTAAGTTGCATATTGTAATTTTCTTTTATCTATTACAAGGCTGCCATAATAGTTAACTTGTCATTCAGCCTCTCTGATTTCCTGGTAGCAGTACAGGAAGAGAGAGAATGATGGAAGCAAGATGCGCAGACACATGATGGATGAGCAGATAGGCTTGTTTTTTGCATACTTCCCCTTATCGCCTGCTATTTAATATGTCCTAATGTGAGCTTGTTTAGCAAGTGCCAAGTGTAAGATTAGTACCATGGTTTGCACTTTAATCCAAACAAGACTTTGTATGTTCGTTTGTATCTTCATCAGGTAGTGTATTAGAGGAGCAACATTAGATGTGCCTACCTATATACACATGTTCACGTGTGTTGTGGTGGATCTGTGCATTTTGTAATCTGAATACTTTGTTATTTCCCATGGATGAACAGTGAGGTTTAAAAGTTACAGTGTTGTTTATGTCTGAGGAGCCATTAAACAGCCGGGAGGTAAAAAGGTGTGGTTTCATTTGATCATGTCAGGACACAGCTGTTGTTGAGGTGGGAGTGTGTGTGTGTGTGTGTGTGTGTGTGTGTTCTGTAACCAGACTCTGTGTGATTCTGTGAAAAGCTGCCCTGACCTTTTCAATCTCTCTGATCTCCCCTCCCTGCCCACTTCAGGATGATTATCTCTGAGATAGAGTTACACATGTGCACACGTGCGTGCACACACAGACACACACACACGTTTGCATTCTCTATCTTCTTATCCTAACCCTAACCAACACAACCTAATGCCTAAAGCTAACCTCCATCCTAACCATAACCTAATCTAATTCTAACATTACCCCTAAAACCTAGTTTCTTAACCCCAAAAATGTATGTGTGTGTGCACATGGCTTTATTTCCTTATGTGAACAAATGTTGTCCACATAAGGAAATAAAGCCATGTGCACACACACATAAACATTTATAGTACCAAAACATCTCTCTGGTCCACATACACTCTCATTGTCCTCTTTCTTTTCTGGTGCTCTTTCTTTATCGCTCTCTAACACACACACGTGCAGCTCAAATGTCTCTTGATGATATGTCAGCTAATGACAAAAGCTGGCTAGTCAAATGTCACAATACACCCGTGGGTGCGGCTCCACAGGCTGTCTGGAATACCATAAGGAGCTATTTTGTTGCTATTATTCTGTACTATGTATGTAGAATAACATTGGGCAGCTGTTTATATCATCAGTAATTAATTATTATAATAATTATTAATGGAATTATGATGTTGTACTATGAAGATTAAAGTTGATGTAGAAAACACATTTTAGTTTATATTCTCTCTTCCTCGCAGGCTCGTCGCTGTTCCGTTAAGCAAAAAGTTAGGCGTGAAGGATCGGGTTCGGGTTCGGGCTGCTGCTGTCCCAAAGTTGGAGACCTTTTATACGCAGAACAGCCGACAACCATCACAAGTTTGTATTTCTTTCTGCCTTTGTATGCTTGTTACAGAGTCTCTCTCATATTTAACCAACAATTTTATGCTTGTCTGCGATTATTTTCACACACAGTGAGCCCTTTGTGGATTTGTATGTTCCAGATTTAGCCACCGTTTATTTTAAGATATCACCATTACCATCCTAGTTTCATATTAAAGTGTTTTACTAGATTGGATATTCAAACCTGTCCTGCCCTCATTTTTGTTACAATTGGATGAGATGAAAATGAGTTCTTTTAGACTAGTGCACGTCTCCACATGGGAATTCCCAAATGAGTTTCCTGCATTTAACACCTTGTGTGTTCAAAATAGGAAGATTGGAGGCAAAAAGGTAGAAATGCTTTCATGGAGACATTAAATGTGAAAGTTTGCATGCCCAAATGCAAAAGTGAAAAGAGCAGGTGTATGTGGTCTGGTATGTGCTGGGTGTGGTAGGGTCATGGCTGAGGAGCTTGGATGCTTGACAGCTTTTTTGGATGAGTAGTTCACTGTTGCACAACAAAGAACTGTTAAAGAAGCATCTCAGGGAAATTTACCTAATTCACATAAGTCACAGGTGGCTGATGACAGTTACACAAGAAAGGTTTTGTGTCAGGTTTGCTTTCTCTGCAGTTTTAGAAAACACTTCCTCAGTATGCTGTCTGTTTTCCTCAGATATCAATATCACCTTTTTATTGTCATAAGTTTCTTGTGTGAAACTGCCAATTTGAAAGTTTTGCTACAGAAAATAGACAAAACAGCAGAATAATAGCATTATACATACAATACAATTACCCCTATGTTCAGATAGGGATTTATTCTTTTACAGAAATATGTGCAGACAAATGAGAGTTGAAGTTTCACTTTGTATGGAGCTTCTCTGCACGTCATCGCAACACAGCTGATCCTGTGAGGACAAGCAGACCTGTGCACCTGTCAGGACAAGATCTGACTTGACATCAGAAATTATAATGCACCTCTATTTGAAAACTGTTCTCTGTACTCTGCTTGTGTTTGTGCAAACGTGTATATATTTATGTGCATGCGCGTATACTTCCATTTTTGTTTGTGTGCCCACAACAAAGTCTAGTATTTTCATGTGACCTGGACTAGCAGCAGCACCTGTCTGTCTTGTTTTGCTATGTAAATTCCAAGCCGCAGACATACTGTATGAGAAAGCAGACCAAGTACCATAACTTTTATTTGATGGAATCATCTCCACAGCATAGTGAGGAAAAAAAACATTGTTTATCATTTAATACAACACAAGCAGAGTACTACACATAGGCAATGTAACTAATGATGTGTGTGTTGTTGTTGTTTTTCTATAGTAGAATAACACACTGTTAAGCTGAGATGTAATTATGTTTCACAAAAATGTGTTTCACAAGGACCTTTTTAACAGTAACACAATCTTGTGTAAACTATCAAGGTGCAGAAAGAGAGAGCAGGGAACATCAGGCAAGCAGTAGTTGTAGTCTCATTACTACACAACTAATCATTCTAGGAGTTCTCCATGCTGATGTGTAGAATATAGAGCTTGTATGATTTGCTTTTTTGAGTAGACTTGCTGCACTTTTCTTTTTTAAATAAAAGTTAAAAAACTTCAGTCTTACCTTGTATGTGTGCACCTATATGATATATGTATATATATATAGATATCTGTTTGTGTATATTCAGAGTGAGGTGGTGAGCTTGGGGAAGCAGTGTGGACTCTCACAAAGAAAAATCCAGACCTGGTTCAGACACAGAAGGAATCAGGACCGACCCAGCAATACCAAAAAGTTCTGCGAGGCCTCGTGAGTTTTTTTTTTTTTTCATAAAATGCTGTGGATATGAGCTGTAACATATGTTGTAGCACAGCAGAGTGCCTTCATTTCAACATAGTGTAGATAAAATACTATAACAGTAGCAGCTGAGTGATTTGTGCAAAAGAATGTCTATGGTTTAAATTCTGTCTGCTGCTTTATGGTTTCCATTATTGTGCAAGTGGCCTTCTGCAGATTGTTGTGTTTAAAAATGTTACTTATCCTGTCAAATACAGCCTTAGATAATTAGCCGTCTTAATTTGTACTGTAGCCTCTAAAAACGTATTCTTTTTATCTGTGCAGCTGGCGCTTTGTCTTCTACCTTGCAGCATTCATAGCAGGTCTTGCCTCATTAGTTAATGTAAGTCTCTTGGTCATTTTCTTCACTTGTTGCTTTTTTAACTGTCATGTCTGAATGATATGCACAAATAATTTGTACAGTGTATTGGAATATCCATGAGAGGGTGTTTAGAAATTCTCTGGTATCATTATTACTTACACTAGCATCTGTTAACTTCTGTTTGCTTATGGGGTTTAAATAATAAACCTCAGACCACAACTTATTTCCTGTGAAGACTTATGAATTGTTTTCTTGATTTTCCAGACTCCATGGTTCTGGGATCAGAGAGAGTGTTGGAGGGGATATCCTAAACAGGTGAGTGGTAAACGTAGCGGTTTAAAGAAAAAAGTTTTCTCAATTTTAGATTAGTCATTTGGCTCTTATGCTTTTATTCAAGGTGACTTACAAGCAAGGTACAAAGCAAGCAAAAATCTAAGTCAGGGAGAAAAACTGTAAAGCGAAGTACTATCAGAAAAGTGTGTCCATTTCAGGAGATGTAAGTGCAGGAAAGATTTTTTTTTTTTGAAAGTGCATTTTAAGTGCATAGAAAGTGCATGCATAGTTTAAAAAGTACTTTCAATTTTAGAGAAAACTATAAATAAATGATAAATTTATTGCTAGTTAAAATTATGTAGAGCCATAATATAAAAGTGTCTGTAGCAGAACTAGGACCTAAACTAACAAAAGCAAGTTTTAAAACAACAATTGAAGGGAGTGAAACAACAAACCAAAGTCCACAGCATACTTTATAACACAGAGTAGTACTCTTCACCCACCCACTAACTTTCATCTCTATTCTTTTACTTTTGTAATAGTGGCGTTGGCCTGAATGCTCTTGTGTTTGCAGATTTTATTGTCATGAGTGAAAGTTAATATCTCTGTGGTGTTGATGACATTCAGGTATGCCTGCTGGTCCGCATCGCTCTGGGGAACTCAGATTTTCCTTTGGCGTCGTGACCAGGAACACAAAACATTTGAAAAAATGTAGATGTAGATCTCTGTCTGTGGTTTCACTGATCACTGATTATGGCTGCTAAATGCCACTAATGTTTTTTTTTCTGTTTTGTTTGGTTACTGACAGAAGGAAACGATGTGTATTTAGCAGTTCAATGCTCAGGACAACTTCCTTTCATTTTTTTTTGCAGATGTTGTACAGTGCTGTGTCCGCTGCAAGACGCATTTTTAATTTAATACAACACAACGTTCATTTTGGTTTTGGAAACCAAAATGGAAAAAACAAGTGTGTCTTTTTTTGTTTTTGTTTTTATGAAAAAAATGAATGAAGGAATGATACACGGATTTAGGTTGATTGTTTTCTTCTTTATGAAACAAAACAATTTTTAGATAGCCATTGTTGGCTTTGTCAACAGTGTTCACCACTTAACAACACTCACAATTCAGACAGGTGAAGCTGTACATGCTGTGTAGTTTTGTGAACCCTAACAATACCCTTTTGGTGTTCCCTTTACCTCAAACATCCTGGGTAGCCTTGCTGCCTGTAAATGCTTCATGCTACATCTGTACTTTGTTTCCCTACAGCAGAATGATTCAGCCACACACCACTGTGTATACATTTTGACTTATCGTTCCTCTCTTCTTTCCATATTTTAGCCTGTGGCCGAGTCTCATTACTGGTATTACATCTTGGAATTGGGCTTCTATTTATCGCTACTTCTGTGTGTCTCTGTGGATGTCAAGCGAAAAGTGAGTATGATTTTTCAACTAACACAGACAGCATGTTACTGTTCATCACTGACATACTGTGTGGTCTCTGTATGTTCGTGTGTGTGTTTCAGGATTTCAAGGAGCAGGTAATTCATCACATTGCCACCATATTTCTTATTGGTTTCTCCTACTGTGCCAACTATGTGAGGATTGGGACACTGGTAATGCTGGTACATGACTCTTCTGACTTTCTTCTGGAGGTAATGCACCATGTCTGACTCTTCACCAATAACACTGAGTTATATTTGCAGAATTTACCCAAGATGCATAATTTCTACCTTGCATCTCCCTCCTTTCATTGCCATCTATGTATTTAGAGAACAAGTATAGGGCAGAAAATATCACATCAATATGTACTTGAGAAATACAGAATACCCGATTGAAATGTATTGAGTTTAACGTTTAAAGAATTTTGTTTTTTTTATGTGCAGTGTTTTGAAATACCAAAGCCAAGCTTCCTGTTAACACAGTTTAACAGGAAACCTTACTTGAATACAGCTATTGTGCATTTTTTGGAAAGGTTTCCTTTACAGCGTAACACATAGCTCTATGCCTGGTATCAACTGAAATGTGAACAGAAAGCATTTTGGCCTATAAATGCCCTTTGTGGCTGTAAAATTAATATGTGTTAGTCCCTTAGTGAGACAATAGGTTCATTGTCTTTGGTTTTTCTGAGCATCACATTTCACTGATAACATCTGAAAATCAGGACCAGTGTTATCTCAGATTAGAGGAAACATTTTATGCTATTCGTGTGACCTCAGGCCTGACTAGGCGTCGTCTAACGTCAGATAAGGACAATAAGATTTGTAAGATGGGTATCATATTCAGTCAGGAACTCTGTACAGCCAAGTTCTTCGTATGTTTCTGGGAACTATTTGGTACATGAGGAACTGGTAAACTGTACATATTTAAGAAACTGTCTATATTATTATATATATTGGCCTTTGAACATTTTTTTGAAACCAACTGAATGAATTAGTTTCATTATTTCTGAAGTTTGTATATCATTCAACTGTCAGACTAATTTAGAGAAAAAAGTCATTTCTTATGTAGCTTATGTTGCTACTAGGATTTCATTACAGTTAGACTGGTTAAAGTAAGTAGAAAATAAATTGTTCCACTGTTTCCATTTTTCTTTGAACATTAAGGTGGACGTGCAGTGAATGTCAATTATTTTGCCTGTGTTAGCACAAATAAAAGTTTATTAAAATGTCGTCTTGTTTCTAACAAAGTCTGCCAAGATGCTCCACTATGCCGGCTGGACAAGGACGTGTGACACGCTGTTTGTCATCTTCTCTCTGGTCTTTCTGGTCACAAGGCTGGTGGTGTTTCCTAGCAGGTAAGCAGTAATTTTAGCATAATCCAGATATGTTTACAGATATGAGATATAATATGAGATATAAGTGAAAAGTGCTCATGCTACAGTTGGCTTGATTCTCAGAAATTGTATATTGTAGTTTTAACTTTGTGAGCATTAAATAATTTGATTGATTTTTTAACTATTAAATGGCACACTTACTATAGATCTTGGTAACGATTATTTAAAGAAAATCAGTGCCCCTTATAAAAATGTCTGTCTAAGTTATGTGTTTATGTTTTTAAAAATTACAGTTATCCAAAACATTGTTATCTGATTAATTAAACTGACAAATATTGATATCTATATCCAGAATCATCCAAGCAATAAACACATGCACATTACCATGATGCCTCAAACTTGGGATCTCCAATTTGTGCAGCAGCCTTTAGGTTTTTAAATCTTTGTTTTAGCAATAATGCAGAAAAACTTCAGCTTCATCTTGAAATGCTTTAAAACTTTAAGAGTTTAGAGTAATGAATTAACTCCTAACAGAGTCAAAACACAGTATGTCTAATTGTGTTACAGAGTCGTCCACACAACCCTGGTGGTGTCTCTAGAATTCTTCCAGCCCTTCTTTGGATATTATTTCTTCAACGCCTTGCTCTTAGTGCTGCAAATCCTGCACATCTTCTGGGCATACCTCATCCTGCGCATGGTCTGCAAGTTTGCATTCCTTGGCAAGGTGAGAAGACTGTACTGTTAAACCAGTGGGTCGTGTTATTGGATTACAAATTTTGTACATGATGTACATTGCTTTGTACATCTCTCTATAGGTTGAACGCGATGAACGCAGCGACGAGGAAAGTGAGGTGGAGGACGAAGAGGAGGAGCCAGAGGAAGAAGGGGACGAGCGCAGCTGGAAGCAACGCAAGGGTGCAATTAACTCCAAACTGGCATCACTGGCCAACAACTGTGTCCTGAACAACCTGACGAATCAGAGAAACATAAACAGCAGACTGCCCAAAGCCAGATAGTGAAGCAGACCCATTCTATGTCTACCAGGCCTCATTGGAAAAATAGGTGATGGAGTTTAACTTATGGTTGTTACATAAATATTGCTTGAGTGCATCCATCAGTCCACTAATGATTTCACATCATTTTTAAAAAAGAGGGTGAAGAAGCACATATGATTGTATATCTGTACACTCGGTAATATCACTGTCACCAAAATTACTGCATATTGTAAACTGGCAAAACAAGGAGACACAAATTTCCTACATCATAATCATATGTGTTGCTTTTACAGGTGTTATATTTATGCTGTATTATAAACTCGTTTGTAAAAGCATACATTATAAGGACAGAAACTGAAACTAAATTTTGGTCTATTCTGATCAACACGAAAAATGAACTGTTTTTATACAAAACCAAGCTGTTATGTAAATGTAAAATGTTATATTTTAAATCCACATCCTTATAAGCAGTATATGTATATGTTCCACACACACACAGTATGTTTGGTTGTACATAGACAATTCTTTTATAGTTATAGGATTTGATTTGGTAGTGTTAAACACGAGTTCACCTCTTAGAGGAGTTATGGCGCCCCTTTGTGCACAAAGAACATAATGATAATAAAGACACTTCCCATGACTGAAAAAATGTACAGCTTCTAGAAATATATGATTTAACCAGAGAAATATATGTGTGCATGTGTGTGTGTGTGTGTGTGTGTGTGTGTGTGTGTGGATTTTCAACTTTAACATAAGTGTAAGCACCATGAATTCTCAATTAGGTTTTTCTTGCTCTGCTACACTTTAGTTTAGTGCCTTGGCTGCTGTTTTTACACTTGATGAGGTTCTATGTGTTGGTATAATTACTTGTATCGGACGAACTCTTGCTGTGACTGTATTTGTGTTTTGTTTGATAATTAAGTTGCCGCCTGGGCAAGCCATGAAAAAGTGTGCGGTCAGGTAGGCATTCGTGAAATGTAAAATATTTTAGATAGTGGAGCTCTCTACAAAGGTTAAATACTTTATAGGTCAAATATAAAGACTAAATGATTCTTATATAGCTGGACTGTGTTCTAACATCTTAAGCCATTATGTATTAATTCACATACACAAACACAATGAAATAACACAACTGACATTGGTCAGTGTCTTTATTGCTATTTGGCTCCAGGTGTTTCGCTGTTAGTTTATTGAGAAACCATCATAAAACACAGTTCATTCATACTCAGTATATCCTCACTACCAGAAGCAGGTGTTACATTTTCATGGCTTTGTATAGAGAACTGTTTAACTGGTTGCTGCCTCCATTTGCTTCACCAATTATCTTTTATATTGTGTAATGGGAGTAGAAAGAAGTGACTTAGAACAATAGCACCAAGAACCACAGCACAAAGTGGGGCTTAAACTGATAAAGCTGTAGAGCACTTAAAGGGCTGAATAACACACACATGACGACGCCAGTAGGATGTTATATTTTAACTAGCAAATAGCAGTAGAGGTGTCGTGTTTCTATTAAAGTAACTCTTGACTTTTCTTTATGAGAAATGGATGATACGTTGATTGTGTGCTCTTTTGTTTTAATAAATTACTTCTGTTTAGAAAATTAGCACTGCTGTCTTATTTTAAGCCAAATGTTTGTATTTTTCTGTGTTCATTCAGTACTTTTACATTTTTAAATGAAACTTTTTCAGCGTTTCACTTTAAAATTAATTTCACTCAGAAATCATGACCTCAAATAAAACTGTTTGTCAGGTGCTCTGTTTATGGCTTCATTAAATCATGTCACACACCATCACGTGGCCATTCTGACAGTAACACACCCTCTGATGGGCACAGGACAGGGTATGGCATTGTCTACCTCAATGCAAGTGTCAATGTAAGGGTCCAGCAGAATCATGTTTGGGAATGCTTTGTTAATCTTCCTCTCACTGACCAGATATATCTGGCCACTGACTGTGGTGCAGCCACAGAAGAACTTCCTATGCAGACATTCCTCCTCCAGCACAGTCCACTCATCTGTGTCCACATCACAACGCAGGGCTTGGCCTCCGAACAGGTAGAGGGCACCGTTGAGCTCAGTGGCAACCAAGTCGTACCTAGGAAAGGGTTAATAAATTTGTATTTCCGAACTAAACTGGTGAGCCTTTTACACTTCATTACTCCTCTAACTACGGCAATGAAAATTCACTCACCGTGGAAATGGAGAATAGGAGACCACATCCCACTGATCCTCCCTCACCTCGTACCTCTGAATTCCACCATACGCCTCCCCGTTTTCATCCAGGCCACATGCCACATAGACACATGACCCTAGAGTAGCAGCCGTTGCTCTTTCTACAGCCCTCACCATGGGACTGACCTCCTCCCAACCTGCCTCTGATCCCAGGACCAGCTTTTCGACATCAGCCACTAGGCCTTCATCCATACTGCCGCCTAGGACAAACAGTACCGAGTCGATCCCTATGGAGCAGTGGCTGTGTCTAGACTTCTGCAGAGCTGGCCCATCCACCCAGCGATGGTTCCCGCATTCGTATATCCTGACCCAGTCCACACTGAACCAAAGCACATCACGAAAGTAGCCGCCTGTCACAAACACGTTGTCCCCTAAAGGATGACAAAATAAACATAACAGTATTAAAATTCCTTATGATTTCAACATCAAGCATATTATGTTACTTCTCTTTTAATAAGACTTAAAACAGAAAACTGGTGAAATCCTGCTTTTACACATTGTCGACAACTACACAATCAGTCCTGCACTTATCATCTGTTAATACCCTCAACTCCAACATCATGAACATGAACATTCATTGTCTAAACGTTACCTAATGCAGCTACTGAGTACTGTGTGAGGTTCTTCCTCTGCAGAGGTGCACAGCTCTGCCATCTACCACTGAGCGGATGAAACTGGTACAGTGCCTGTTCTTCCTGATCATGAGGCCCACCCAGGACAAAGAGGGTTTCTCTGGCCCTGATCCTCCTCATTGACCTGCCCATTGACCAAGATGGTGGGAAATGTTCGTTCAGCATGCAGATGAGCTTGGCTCTAGGGTCAGAACTTTTCATTCTGGTCAAAAGTTCAGTGATGAATTTTAAAGACAGAGACTCAGGCCTCACCAGCTCAATCAGCTCCAGAAAGTGTTCCTCTCGTTTGGGATCAAAAGACACCCACTGTAGGATGGCCTCTAAGGCCACGTCATCCTTATGGATAGCCAGATCATCACTGGCGAGAAGGTCTGCTATGGTCTCCTTAGACAAGGACAGGAAGTCGTCTTCAGCAGATATAGCAGAGAAGTGTGTGAGTGCCACCTGCCTTGCTGCAGTGTAGAGCTGGATGCAGCCTCGCTGCCACGCATAGGTCATCATTCCCAGACAGTTACTGAGGTGCAGCTCACGCTCCAGGAACTTGCAGCACAACAGCCTGGCTTGCTCAAACTGAAAAAAGTCTGCAGTCTCGAGGATTCCCAGAACATTTTCTTTGTCCAAAGCTAGACTGGATGTCCTGCTGTAATCCATCAAGATCTTGAAACGCTGCGGACCCACCCCTTTGATATCAACTTCCCTTTTGCTACTCTCTACACCACAGCCAAAAAACAGAGCCCTGAAGTAGGGACTCTGGAGGGCCAGGTGTTGACGGTTGACATAAAATCTCTCTCCTTCTACGCGGAGAATAGCATCAGGGATTGCAGCAGGCTCAGAGTCTTCTGTAAACAAAGTAGATTCACCCCCCTGCTCAGGAGCAACTGTCTGTTTAAAGGTGTGAGGCTTCAGTTCGGTGTCGGCTCTGCAGGCCATGTCACAACAAACAGCCACACCACCCGTCCTTGTTCTAGTTTACAACCCACCAGCTGGTGGTATTAATAGACTTCCCCTCACTGCTGGCTGAACACATGAGAAAGGTCAGTTAAAAAAACAAAGACTAATTCTAACACAAAGGACAAAAGGCACATAAAAAAATTAATAAACTCTAATTAATTTGTTTTGATAGTCAATTAATAATAACCAACAAACTGAAAAACTACTAACTAATGACGTCACCCACAGGCGCTCTACGACTTGATTGGTGAAACGGTTGTGAGGTCACAGTTTAACTTCCGTGTCACAGAGCTAACATGGCGGTGAGTTCGTATGGTTGTTGCTTTCATTCAAACATCGTGTTACCTGTACACCTGTTAAGTCTCTTATGCATATTTTTCTTCAGTAATGGTTCTTGACATGACCTGAGATACAGAACAGCTGTTCCAGAGTAGCACACGACGTTTTTCATGCATTTGTTAGCTTGGCTAGTGCTGCGAAGCTAACAGCAGCTAAGGTGCAGCTTGTTTGAATGTAACTTAAAAAACAATCTCCCTTTGCTCTGTGTAGGATAAAGAAAAGAAGAAAAAGGAGAGTATATTCGACTTGTCAAAATACATCGACAAGCCGATTCGTGTTAAATTTCAAGGAGGACGAGAAGGTATGTGTAATTTAATGTGCTAAAGCTATAATCAAGTTGTGGAAACAGTAGCTACATGTTTGGGCTTTGTTTCCCTCGAAGTCATTGATTTGACTGTATTTTCTTCTCAGCCAGCGGTGTCCTGAAAGGTTTTGATCCCCTGCTGAACCTGGTGTTGGACGGCACAATCGAGTACATGCGTGGTAAGTGGACCAAAACGCTCCCTCGTGGTTGGCAATAAACACTGAAACTAGTGCGATTAAAGTGAGTCAAGCTGGACTCCAGACTGGGCTTGCTGTGACAAAGAAACATCGTCTTGGAGATAAAGTATTTATCTGTGCAGTTTACACAGCAAACTGGGGGGGAAACGGTTTGGATAAATGTCACAACTTTGAGAAACGTCCACTTTATGTAGGATGACTGGGAGAAAACCAAGATTTGTGGACACACAAGACACCAACAGTGTATCGTAGCTGGTGGTCATACACCAATCAGGCATAACATTATGACCACCTTTACAATCTAATGCAATACAAAACAACAGCTCTACCGTGAATTCTACATTTCCAGAGTTATATATTTTTTGTTTTTGTGTTGAAACTGTCAGACATGTGATAATTCTACTACGTGTTCATTATTAAGGTCATTGTGAGCAGTGGAGTCGTACTGGTATGTTAAGAGAAGACCCTATTTACATCAATGAGGCGTCCAAAACATTACAGGCGCCTCTTAACGTACACCAGTACGACTCCAACTCCCACAATGACCTTAGTAATGCACATGTAGCAGAGTTATCACATTTCTGACAGTTTCTACTTAAAAACTGAAAAATTATAACTTTGTAAATGTAGAATTCATGGCAGAGCTGTTGTATTGGATTGTATTAGATGGTGCAGATGGTCATAACTCTCTATCCTAAAGAGGCCATATTATGCATAATCACACATTCACATTTTTATTTGGGGGCAATACAGGAATAGTTTTGGACAGTTTACAGTCCAGAAACATATTTTTCACAGCTTCCTTACGCAGCACCACTTCTGAGCCTGTGTCTAAAAACAAACAAAACAAGGCTTTACAAATTCATATAGTTTGACTCGTCTATCATTCAAAATGTACATTTTTGAAGTGCTGCCATACATTTTGAGCCAGAATCAGATGTATATTCTCACAGAAGACAAGATGAACAACTTCACCAACAAAGTAGTGAAAGTAATTTTACTTGTGACTATCAGACCACACACACAATCCTGTGACTAATCCTGAGCAGAGCAGTGGAAAAACCTTGGCTTCTAACTTGAGCAGGAGTGTGCAGCTGTGTAGTTTGTGTGTAGACAGAGCAGACTGCAAGATGTTTTTGTGCTTCCTTCTACTTGTGTTCAGATGACATTGTAGAACATGTTTAATATGGATACCCATCATCAGAACAGTGAAGCTTCAAATAAAAATACAAAAAAGCTTCATATGGCCCCTTCGAAGTCGCTACAGTTCTATGATGTACAATATGGACATTACGTTTGTTGAAGTTTAAGTAGATATGCAGGTAATAATTTTCATTATTGACTAATGTTAAGTTTCTTTTAGTTTGATAAATGACAGAAAAAGATGAATATTCAGTTATCAGGATAGTTGCAGATTATTTTTCTGTCAACTAGTTAAATTATTGTTTCAGCTGTATATGTTATGACGTGACACCTGGAGATTATGTATGCTGTTTTTAATATTTTTTGCTGATTGCACCTTAATGACCCACTACAATAGTCATGATGGTTAAAATTGCAGTGAAGCTAAATGGACTGTTGTTGTCAAACATTCAACAATCAAAACAAATGGCCACACCGTATTTGTTGTTTGTTAATGTTAGAGAGAAACTCAAAGAATAGTGTCTCATACTGGGTGATTTCCCCTGAAGCTCAGTATTGAATCAGATTAGATAAGCATCGTGCCAAGAAATGTTTAGCTCCGCATTTTAATTGAAATTCAGTAAGAACTGACTGATTAAAATAATGTGACACCTTAAACAACTCATGTTTCTCTAATATGTTTTATCCAGATCCAGATGACCAGTTAAAGCTCACAGAAGACACCAGGCAGCTGGGGCTGGTGGTCTGCAGAGGGACCTCTGTAGTGCTAATCTGTCCTCAGGATGGCATGGAGGCTATACCCAACCCCTTCATACAGCAACAGGATGGCTAACACACAGTCTGTTGCCTGTTGACTCACAGACACACACAAACATGAACACGCTTGAATATTTTGTGAGGTTTTTTCTGTTATTTTAAGTTGTTTTAATCACAGCAGTAATTATGCATACATCATAGCAAGTTTGTGTTATTAAAAATCACAAGTTTATCAACAAAAGGACACTTAGAAGCACTTCATTTTGTTTCTGTCTGTGGTGAACGAAGATTTGAGTTGTAAAGACCCCACAAGTTTGGGAAGTGTTAACGGTAGCGTTTTCGTTTTATCCAGAATACGTAAACTTTTTACTATTCTTTGTTGTTTTTGATAAGAAAATAAAATGAAAATGTATATTGGGTGTTGTTGAGTTTTGTACTCTTGTTTGTTAATTTGTACAGTTAGTTTTTCATATGTTTTTCTTCAGCTCAGTTTCACTGCAGCTTTACTTGTCCAGTGCTAAAATACACAAAAATTCTAAAATAACAAATCCACATAAGTTAGTTAATGATAATATTCATATGCAGGCATTCGATAAACTAAAGGATGTGGTATGTGTTAATTACCACTGAACAATTGCTTCAGATGAGCCTGGCATCGGCTTAATTACATAAAGTAGTTTTCAGTCAACAGCCATTGTAATGGCCACGGCTCCATCCATGTGTTTTTTAATGCAGTAATAAAAATATTTGTGATCTTTCAATACTTTAAAGGGAATAAAGGGTGTGTGTGTGTTAAGCCATTGAAGCATGTCTGCACACTGACAAAGACACATTTGTTGTGTTAACTACTTTAAATTGGGAGTGCTGTAAGCACAGTGGGGGATGTAAGTAAACCAACTGAGCTGTGTTAGGATTGTTTCTTTAGGGGGTGACAGCAGATGAATGTAGACAAGGAGCATACAGGTAATATGTAGTGGTGCTTTGAAATCAAAAGCTGCTATTAAAATGATTACATGTTACAGTATAGACTTTATTTGGCTCAATTTGGTTTAATCACTTTGTATTTTACAAAAATATGAGTAAAACACAGTATAAATAAATTGTGAATACCTTTAATGATGATGAAAAATGAATTTGATAAAGCCTTTAAGATGCTGTATCGGTTGTTTACTTAAAGGAACTTTCTCTCACGCGTGAACCAGAATGTAGTAAGTTCATAAAGTCACAGTAAACGTACCTGAACCGATTAGAGAAGCTGTAATCCCGGTAAAAGGACTCTAATGGTTTGCCCGGGACTTTCAGCCAGAATTAAAAAGGCAGAATTCCAGGAGACTTTGCTCCTCCTCTGCCGCTCAGTCTCTGTGTCAGTGGAGCACAGACGGGCTCAGCTAGACGGAGCACGGAGCTCCACTAACGAGCAAGTGTTATGCGCTGTTATTTCTGCCATCACTTGTCTGTGCGTTGCGTAAAGGTAAATTGGATGTTTATTATTTACCTGGAGATAATGGAAGCTCTGAGGTGACAGTAGAAATGCCTATGTACATCGGGGTGTAACCAAAAGGATCAAGACCGATGGGAGGAGGGTCGGGGATTTCTGAAGTAAACTAAAAAGGTGAGTTACCTGCAGGACAGACGCGGCACGCCCCTTGCCAGGTGGAACAAATAGCGGAGCTGTCGGTGCTGTCCCCTGTCTCCTTTCATCCATGTATCTATTCCTGTGTGAGCCAAGTCATTCACTGTCTACTGCGGGATGTGGTGAATGTCAGTGTTCAGGGGAATGAGAGAAGAAAGAGGTGAGTGAGTTTACTTCAGAACATAAAGCGCGTATTGTTTAATGTCCCACACTGTGATGAACCTGGAGTCACTGTGCGTAATTTTCTGGTGAAGCAGAATTTTTCACTGAAGGCATCGATTCGTTTATATTTTTTATGTAAAACTTAAAGAAAGTTTTCTTCTCTCCACATTGATTTGTGATCGTTAAGCGACATGGCCACTCTGGTCTCCTTTACGCACACCTGTACAGTTTCAGCTAGACCAGCTCTCCCTAACAGAAGTAGAGCTTGATGTTCATGCAGCCTTAGGAAGAATATAAACTTTTAGTTATTTTGGTCTACAGCTTTCAATAGATTAGTATCATAAAATACTGTATATTTATTTATCGTTTGAAATAATTTCAGTCATATTGTCCAGCCCTGTTTACAGCATGATTCTATAACATGCCATCACCTGTGACATCTCAGTCTAATGTTGTATGGTTTGAAAGAAAATGATTATCATTACAGCTATAATTTTTGGCATAAATTACTTAGTAGGCTCATAGTGAATGAAACTGAAAAGACTGCCTGGAAAAAAGTTTTTATGGAGCTATTATTGACTATAAAATATAGTGATATTTAAATATCAAATAAAAACTGTTAGTTACTGTCAGTTACTTGCAATATTATACAAAGTTAAGGACTTGAAACAAACAATATGGTTATAAATATATTGTTTACTGTACATCTCCACATTAAACATACACACTAAGAATTACCAACGCTCATTATCTGGCACTGGTCAATAAATTGTTTAGTAAGATAATGAGTCTAAAATTTCAAGATTAAAAATCCTTCAAATTACCTACAAAATGGATAATAACAGGAAATATCCAGAGCTGTTCAAGTATAAATATGACATGAGTGGGGTATGTGTGTTTAAAATACAAATACGGTCAAATATAGAGGTATTTCAGTTACTGGAGTTTATTTGTGGAACAAGCTCAGTGGGAATTTTGAAGTAATGTTAGTTGTGCAGTCTGGAGGCTGTTAGTGAGAACAGAAGGTACAGTAAGTAGTAACTTCTACCCTGTTTGGTACATGTTTCATTACTGTTTCAAACACACATGGCCAATGTGTTTATATGTGTAACCTAACAAGTAAAAAAGTAAAAGTAGAAGCAAGTATATTTAATTGTTTAGGTCATACGCAGTAATTACAGAATTGTTACTGTATTCCTAACAGACCTGTTGGGAATAATGATACTGGAGACAGCGGAATGTGACTTGTAAAGTTGGTGCTGTGAATCCAACATGGAGGTGAAGAAGGATGATGGAGGAGGGCTGTGTTCTTCTTCCTTCACCTGCTACAGGAGCACCCTCATAGCTGCACTCCTCCTCTTCCTCTTCATAGGAGTCTTTGCAGGTCTTCTTATTGGTGAGTCAAGACAGATAGAAATAAATGATAAATTAATGAACGGGTATTAATATTCTGTGATTTATTTAAACCTTTGCAAAGTCTTTTAAGTAAATTTGCATATGCTGTCTTTGATTATTAACTACATCTCCTCTGTGCTGACTAGCGTTTCTAGTGCAGGAACAGCATTACTTCATGGAGACAGTGGAGCTGCAAGGTCTGAAGTACAATCCTGTTTTGCAGGATCCAAACTCTGCTTTCTCCATCGTACTGTCCACGGTTTTAAAGAATAAGGTTAGTCCTGACTGTCATCATCATGAGAGGCCAGTGTTCTTTTAAAACGTGCTACATGCTTTATTTTCCTTTTTTTTCAGATAAAAAATGTCTTCACTGCCTCATCAATATCAAATCACTACATCGACTGCAGTATTGTTGCCTATGGGTAAGAGAAAGCTGATCTGAAGTAGGTAAATCACTCAAAGCAATAATTATCTGGAATATTTAGCACACAACGTTTCCTGTTTTTCTTGTATTCCCAGAAATATTAATGGTGATGTGATGGCAACGTTCAGACTGCTCTTCAGGGTGTCTAAGGTCCAGCAGTATTCAGACAACTTTGTTCAGGACTTGCTGAGAGCAGGGCTCAGCACAGCATTGCATGAAAAACCGCTAGAGGTGCCAGAATTTGGACAGATCAGCGCTATCGTCTTACTAGGTAGTAAAACTATACTGTCATCAGTTGACTGTCTGTGGCCCTACAAGCGGAAGTGTGTAGTGAAAGTGACAAAAAGAGACCGCGGTTGTGCTAATGCTTTGACTTCTCCTCATTACCAGGAGCTAGTGGGAAGTCATTTTTTGCTATTGGACATGAGATCATAGGTGAGTTAACCCATAACAGTACCTGCATTTATCTCATTAGGTTTTTCTTACGCCTCATTAATGGCTTGTGCCATTAATGGTTTGAGATAAATGACCTACTGCATATAAATGCATAGATCCATCCAGCGCTGAACTTTCATATCATATTGATTGTGCATCTTACAAACATTTCTATAATTTTTGCTTTTTAGGCAGGTGTCCTGACAATACTTTCACTTGTGACAATGGAGAATGTGTCACTAAGTTAAATCCAGAATGTGACTACATCCCTGACTGTGCAGATCATTCTGACGAAACTCACTGTGGTGTGTGACTTTTACTACTTTCCCTTGTTATTTCTTTTTTGGGTTACAAAAGTGGTTTGATTATACTGCAGCAGAATATACTGACACTGACAGGTCATATTTGAGGTTACTGCATCATCCCACTCTCCCCCGCAGCCTGTGGTACACGTCCTGCCATGGGGAGTCGAGTTGTGGGAGGTGAAGATGCTCGACAAGGAGAGCTGCCATGGCAGGTCAGCCTTAGGCTTAATGGCCGTCACACTTGTGGAGCCTCGATCATCAATGAACGTTGGCTGGTCAGCGCAGCTCACTGCTTTGAGAGGTACGCAACAAGTATAGTTCCCAAGTTGGTGAAGACTTTCTTTTATAAATCTGCCAAGAAGTGACATAACTAAGTGTTACAGCAACCCTAAACAATGAGTTTAGTTTAACAGTCTTGTTGCTGTGCCATTATGTGCTATTGTATTTTACAGTTGTGGCAGGATGTTCTTTCACAAAACCCAAAACAAGATAAAACTTGTGCACCAAATTCTACAGGATTTTTTCCACTAATATGTTGTATAATTATTCTTTAAAAAATCATTCTTAAAAGAAATCAGATTGCAATGACATTCATGACATGATGAGTATAACAGTTTCAAGCACAACTGTATCATATTTTTCATCTTCACTCATCTTTTTCATCTCTGTTTTTAGGAACAATGACTCCAGAGAGTGGACTGCCCTTGTAGGGGCAAGACTGGTTAGCGGTGAAGAGCCACAGTCCAGAACGATTAACATTAAGTCACTGATCGTGTCTCCAGACTACAACCCCATGACCACTGACAGTGATGTGACGGTGCTGGAGCTGGAGACCCCTCTCACCTTCAGCTCTTATATCCAGCCCATCTGCTTGCCCTCCTCATCTCACGTCTTTGTTCCTGGCCAGAGCTGTGTGGTGTCGGGGTGGGGTGCATTAAGCCAGTACAACAGTGAGTCTACTGGAAGAAATGTCAACACAGCATTAAATTAGGAATTAATGGACACATCAGAGTCATAGGGAGAGAATTATCAGCACATTTACTTTCTTATTCTAATGCCATGGGATCAGTAATATGGTTTGGGGGTGTGACTGCTGGAGCTTCTACAGATCACTACAAATGAGTAAACCAAAGAAGGCTAGGTATTTTATTTTTATTTACAATAGTCAGAAAAGTCTAGTAACTGTAACACAGCAATAACAAACCAGAACATAACTGTGTTACGACATCTAGTCTCATATTTCAGTATTATAGTATTTTATCAGCCAGCGCTACATGTACTGTAGTTATTCTATATTTTCACTACATACTTTTAATATACTGTATTGTTGAAGCCCACCAGATCTTGCGTTTTAAGAATAAATGAAATCGCTTTCTATTGATTTTCAACACACCCATGACTGTGCAGCAGGACTAATATTTAATGAAATATCACCACTGTTATGCGTTTTCCTTGTTGCTCAGCTGAGGTGCCTCCCACACTGCAGAAGGCAGTGGTAAAAATCATCGACTCCAAGGTGTGCAATAAATCATCTGTGTACAGCGGTGCTGTTTCTCAGAACATGATGTGTGCTGGATTTCTGCAGGGCAAGGTGGATTCATGTCAGGTCAGTGCAACTTTGTGGACACTGCTCACATAAGTTAGCTACAAAAGCATGAACTATCAACTTACATTGTCATAAATACTTTCCATTAAAATCTGTTATTCCGTTTCCTGAAACAATCTGTAGTAGCAAAGTCGATTATCATCACTGGTCCCAGTAGAGACCTGCAGGCTATTTTTGTTATTTTCATCTCAGATGAAAAATCATCTCATGATGAGGAGAAAACATGACATTCTTCCCCAGTGAAAGCTGTGTCCCACGCTCTCTGTGTTTTTCTTGCAGGGTGACTCTGGAGGGCCCTTGGTGTGCGAGGCGGCCCCTGGGAAGTTTTTCCTGGCTGGGGTGGTGAGCTGGGGTGTTGGTTGTGCCCAGGTCAACAGGCCTGGGGTTTATTCCCGAGTGACCAAGCTCCGCAACTGGATTCTGAGCTATGCAAATCCTAGCTTGGTCCGTGATTACTCCCAGCACATTCCCACAGTGGCAGCCACTGTGACAGAGAGAAGCTTTGATAATCCACTAGTGCCCACGACCATAGCCATGGATGTGTTTCCTGCACCAACACTACCTGGTAATGTCAACTCAAAGCAACTGGACAAATAAAATCATTTGCAGTTGAGGATATAGGATATGCTCCAGCAAGCCAGCAACCCCTATGAGGACAAAGAGGTTCAGAAAATAGATGGATATTGCATCAATATCATTTTCTGTAGATTAACACCTGTGCTCCTCTGTCCATTGTGTTTTTCAGGTTTGAACTGCAGTGGAAACTTCCAGTGTAGCACCACCTCCTGCATCAGCAAGGTCAACCCAGAGTGTGATGGAGTCCCTGACTGCCCCAACCAGGCAGATGAAAGAAACTGTGGTAAGTTAATAAACATATACAGGACAATATATTCTGTATTTAGAGGACAATATTCTAAAGGGTGTTTTTTCAGACTGCGGTGTACGTCCTGCGTTGGGCTCACATAGAATAGTGGGTGGAGTTACAGCTCGGAGGGGGGAGTGGCCTTGGATTGGCAGTCTCCAGTACCAGAGACTTCATCGTTGTGGCACCACACTCATTCATAAGAAATGGTTACTCACAGCGGCACACTGCTTCAAAAGGTACATATACATGCAATATCACTTTACAAGCTTACTGAAACTACACAATTCAGCCCAGCAGTCTGTTAAAAATCATCCTGAACATGCACCAAATTTCACACTTCTGTGCAGCTCATTTAAAAATAAGCCTTACATTTACATTTTAATGGTACTGAGCCTGGAATGATACCACCTTCTTTCAAAACCCACACATACAGTGATTCTAATCCCACTAACTGGGCTGTGAGCCTGGGATCTGTGCTGCGCTCTGGGGTAGGAGCCCTGGTCATCCCCATCCAGAGGGTCATCATCCACCCAGCCTTCAATGGCACCAACATGGACTTTGACATAGCTCTGCTGGAGCTGGCAGTCCCAGCCCCAATATCCTACACAATCCAGTCTGTCTGTCTCCCCTCACCTGTGCACCACTTCCTGAAGAACGCAGAGTGCTACATCACAGGTTGGGGCTCCATGAGAGAAGGAGGTGAGAGAAGAAGATGTTAGCATAAAACGCTGTTACCCAGAAAGCTCTGCACAGCTGCACTAAGATATAACAATAAAACTTTGTGGGAGTGCATAACCCATTTATGTAATTATTAATGTTTTCCACAGGTTCACTGACCAACCTGCTTCAGAAAGCACCAGTAAACATCATTGACCAGGCAGACTGCCAGCAGTCATATGGAAACATCCTGACTACCAACATGATGTGTGCTGGTTACATGGAGGGAGGCAGGGACACCTGTTTGGTAAGACATCCTAGCTTGTGACACAAATACCTCCTTCTAAAGGTAGAAATGGGGCAGACATCCGGGTGATCTTGCAGAATCTGTTCCGTAAGATCAATGATCACTCTACTCAGGTTCTGGGAAGTATTTTTAAGTGCCCTGTACCCTTTCTCAGTACAGGTTTGTAGGACTTATATGAATACGAAAGTATATGAATACATTAGGGTTACTTGGCTTGTCCAGCTTAAAACTTCAGTTATGGTGCAAACATAATGGATAAAGGTGCTGTGCTGCTTGTTCAAGAACATTATAGCAAATCTGTGAGAGATACTTATCTGATGGGAGAGAGTAGACTTTCTTTCCTAAAAATACAGAGCCTTCCTTCTCACCTGCTCCCTCTCTGTAATCTTCTTATGTAAGGAAACCCACATGCATTCCTGTCTCGGTCAAAGCACCTGGCATCTCAGCAGCGATCCAAGTGACATTCTCTTAGTACCTGCGGCTTCCTTACGCTCTATGGAGACCTTAGAGCATTGAAATCATTTACATTTTTTACAAAACAATAACACTGTTGCTCTTTTTTTGCATATGATTTTTCCATCATCTAGGGAGACTCTGGAGGGCCGTTAACTTGCCGGCAGCTCTCTGGCCAGTGGTTTATTGCTGGAGTGACCAGTTGGGGACATGGATGTGGGCGAATTGGTTTTCCAGGGGTTTATACTCGTGTGACAACTGTCAGGAAATGGTTATCAACCTACCTGCCTTTCTGAAGAGACAAAAACTATCTGCAAAGAAATGACAATGTGAACACAACAGACTTTCTTAAAATATATCTCAACAAAATTGTACTGTACAAGGACTAAAATCATGCTAAAAGGCGCACACACACATCTGGTTCCACTCACTCTTCATAGGTGCTGTTTGTTATACTGTGCAATCATCTGAACCGGGACCCCTCTCTTTCCTGAAGACAGAAGAAACCCGGACTGTGGCTTACACACATTCTAGTAAATGCATGATTCAAAGTATTTATTTCAGTTATTTATTTTCTTGACTGGTAAACATACTGTATATTGTGCGTTTTTTAGTTTTGTGTGGGGTTCAGAATATATGTGGGACATTTATGGGTACATTTCCTTGTTTTTTTTATATATATATTCTTTTAAAATAAGATCAACACGCAATGTTATTGAATTGTGGGAAAAAATATAGTTATGTATGAAAAAGGTGATATTGGAATCAACTTTAAAGAAACTGGCCATTACCTAAATTTGCTAAATACAACTGGTGACGATGTTTCATCAATAGACAATATTATGATAAACACAATTTATTGATTTCCTTGTGAAAATCTGTCCATTTGCTCACAGCCATACCTCAAATCACACTACAAATGTTCACTGGCTTGTACTTCCCAATTCAGACACAGCAAGAAAAAAAAAAAAAAAGATTTGGGTTCCCAGACATCTGACAAACTGTGCACACAAACCTGAGAAAGGTTCAGTACCTAGTCTACAGCAAGGCAGACCCTGCTGAAACAAGCCTGCTACTGTGGAGGGCAGCAGATAGAGTGACAACTGGAAAACAGGTCAGACAAAACAGTGTTGTTCTCCAGGTGTACTTTGATATAGGGCTGTTTGGAGGCTTGTGAATGTCAGGTTCACAGCTGTGAAAACACCAAGATGCTACTGAAATATTCCTGGTGATTTTAAGGTTTTTAGAGTGAGCCTGTTTTGCCCCTTAAGGGCTCCAGTTGTGCCGCTTTCTTTCGGTGAACACGTTCAGGTTCAGATTCACAATGACAAACAGAGAACACTGCTGACATTGTTTCAGTGTGTTTACAGTTATCAGTATCATGAGTCCTGATCATAAAGACTCTTGAGCACAAACAACCTTCATTTGATGACATGAAGACACCAGGCTGAATAAACTGTATTATTCTAAGCCATGCTTTAGTAAACTAGTCAATACAATACTTAATAAATTGGTAATCTGATTCCAGAGCACTGAAGGATGGTGCATATCCCAGCATCCAATCTGCAAGAGCTATGATGACTGGGCAACACACATGGTAGACATGTCCAGACAAGAGATTCCAATGCACCTGTCTACATTACAGCTTATAACAAAGTATGGTTACTTGTTAATCAGAAAATTTATTTTACATAGCATAAAAACAATTTTTTGTTACAGGACTGTTTCTCAGAGCAAAATGAAAATGTCCACAGATATTTTATTAAACCAAGAGTCCACAGGCTCTGCTTGCCTGTCTGTGAGGTGTTACGACGATAGCTGATGTTGTGCTGCTGCCATGCACAGCGCATGGCCTCCACTGGCGGGATGAACCCCTGCGCACTTCATGACGTTAAGCAGCAGCCTGAGGAATGGAAGAGGGAATAAAGAGATGTTCACATACGAGCTCTTTCTCTCTGTAATCTGGAGTTGTATGTTCGGGACACGGTGTTCCAGGCATCCATATATCGGTCCATACACATGGCGATACATTTCTGTGAGGACAAAGGCAATGAGTGAGGGTCTTCTCCATCTGCTCAACAAATATATTATTAATAAATACTTTTGTGTTTTTAAAAAAATGTGAAAAAGCCCATTGCAATGGCCCACATTACAAATACACAGTTATATGACATGTTTTGTATTATAGAAAACTAACAGTAAATCTTTACATTTAAGAAGCTGTGAATTTTTACATAAAAAGCAGCATAAGAAAACATTACATCACCTACATGACATCCATTGTTTTAAGTGTCTTTATGCATTTGAAAACAAACTTGCATGCACATACCTGCTCAGAGTTGTCCAGAGTGCTTCCAGGTTTACCTATACACTTCTTAAAGCACTTCTCTGTCATTCTCTGAAACATGAGAGAGATCGTCTGTCAATTTAAGTTACTCTTCAATGTCATGTTACTAAATAATATGCTGGTCTAGCTAGCTTAGCGGCTGTGTCCACTGATTTACCTGCAACAGCTCTTGAGCGTTAGCCACCGCGATCTGGACCTTGACCTGCTCCATGATGGTGCCGGTGTCCATTTTACCCCCGGATCCTCCTGCTGAGAAGTCTGAGCCAAACCCGTCCATTGTTGCCACAGTGGTCACCGAAAACTTTAACTCTGCCGAGCTCTTTTAAATGCACGTGTATCCAGACACTACTGGATGGCTAAAGCTGGTTTTCGATGCCCTTGAAAGCGGCGGAAGTCTGGATACGTAACTTCCGTAAAGGAAGTTCCGCGTCATGGGAAATGTAGTTTTTGATGAGTAGGCGCGTTCGCCTTATGGTTAAAACACAATTTCCACTTCTTCACTTCCACATTATGTGATACTTCTACTATTCTCTAAAATCTGACATTTGGGCCATTTTACTGCAAATAGAGAAAACATATAATGTTATAATGTCGTGCTTATAGTGCTTATACACGGACGCTCGTCAGGACCATGTGGTCAGTAAACACATCCCAGGCCCTCCTGCGCATGTGCAGGTTTACCACGCGGTGGCGGTAATACTCCACTCAATTTTGCTGTGGCCATAATAGAAGAAAATAGACCAGATTTTGGCCTTTTCTAGTACGACACCAACAGATGATCTATCGATGCAATTAATTTTATTTTCATTGCATTAAATGTTATAATGCACATGTTAGAATTAGACTGGTCTGGATTTTAGATTGTAAAGACGTGTAATATGTCCATTATTGCACTGAAGCATGAGTAATACATGGTAAGTCGCTGTGATCTAATAAAAAAACATAATGTGCTGAATAATGATTGATTTTTAAATAATGAAAAATAGTTTTTTTTTTTCACTTGGTTTATTATGTATTTTTACATAAATAAATATCGCATGTAATGTGCACAGCGCATCATTTTAAAAAAGAAAATTCATATTCTTCTTATCCATGGCATAATTATATTGCGTTGTTACTCAGTCAGCCACTCCAGTGCTGCTATTGTAAAGCTTCTCTGCCAACCTGCCTACAGTTCAAAGCAGAAACTTGTGGCACAACTTCACCCGATACCTCTACTCTGAGACACACTCCTGGAAGAACAACGTCACAGCAACATCTTCCAGTCTCTCACCTTTATAATAAAGTTATTCTACTATCTGCAAGTGTTGCTGGAGATTTGATATTTTTAACATGTCCACATTTGTCAGTTTACTAGGTAAATAAATATAGTTTAAAGTAAACGAAGTATTTACTTTAAACTGGAATGCGGACGCCAACTTCAGAAATAGAAAGTCTGCATTGTTCGGCGCTGAGGCCTAGACTCAAGAGTGACCCCCCTGCAAGGACCCCTCTGCTTATGTTTCAGATGGTATGACCTCACTAAGACCACCTGCCTTGAGTGCACAAATACTGTGGTGCGTACAGTGAGTGTGCAGGCAACAATGGAGTGACGGTTACTGTCATCTAAACTGGCACTCTGTGAAGCGTCTGTTGCGATGCTGAGGAATAATTGTGGGGGGTCTGATGTGTGGCGTGCCTGTCTATGAGTAATTAATGACCAGTTACAAAATACACACACACACACACACACATGCCTGTGCTATTCCCTAACTAACACAACTAAGAACCTGACCCCAACCCTAAGACCAGGGCCACCCCTTAAACAGAAGTTCTGAGGACCAGCTAAAATGGATGACGTGGAAATATCCAACCAACAATAGCACCAAACTAAAAATTGTCCACCTACCAACAGAAAAACATGCACATACACACACAGCAGTTTTGGCTTCAAGCCACAGGGCTGAATTTGGGGTGGAGAGGAGGTTGGCTTAAAGTGCATCAGAATGAATTAACCCTAGATTACAATCATGAGTTCATTAATCTAATCTTCTTAAATTCTTAATCTCCTGTAGGCACACTTATGTGCATGAAAACATTCAGTGCAGTCAGCTAAAGCACAAGCCACAGTGGTTATGGGACTGTACAAGGAGCGTGTTTATTGGTGTCAAATTTTGAGGTTACACAAGGCTGTTAGTAGTTACTTTGAGACTTTGAAGTGTAGTTAAAAGACATTTGGTAATTTGAGATTTCAGTGGCACAGTCACTTCAGTCATTTCAGTGGGATTTAAATCCCATGTAAGGAAACAATTGGAAATAGTGAATAAAAGGATGACTACCGGCTGTCCCTCTTTTCTCGCCCATCACACATACACACACACACACACAAACAAACTCAGATGAGAAACAGCAGCAGCTTTTAATCTTCAAAAGCATGTGTTGAGTGACAGCGAAGGAGTAAAAAGAGTGAGAGAGATGTGAGAGGGAGGGGAAATCTGAGCAGAGTTCAGATAAGTCTGCTGCAAGGCCAGTCTGTCCGTTTTAGGAGTATGGAGAGATTATTTCATTTAAAGGTTGTTCACTTTGTTCACTCTTGATTCATTTGATCTTCTAATAAAATACAGTATGGGGTGAAAATGAAAATGAAAAGCACATCATCACATGAGCAATGTCTGCGTTTCATTTACAGAAAGATCCTGGCCCTGAGTGGAATCCAGCTCTTATTAATGCCATTGATCACACCTGCAGACATGTTGGGACATGTCCCAACAAAGAATTAATATGCTTGTTGCATAGAGAAGAGACATCTGTACTGTGTTTATTTAAATTTCACTTTTAGATATCAATAATAATAGTATAATAAAAAATGTTCTACTTACTTTCACAGTTTATTCACACAGTAAACAATATGCACACAAAACATACCCGTCTTCTTCAGATTCCACTTCAAATTGTTTATAAAACGTTTGCAACCTCTGTGTTGTATCATATTCTGAGCAGCCCGAGAAATTCCTTGTACGCACAGGCTGACTTGGCTGATTCTTGACTGACTGGATTCTTGTCCCGATAAAACTGGAACTGAGGGACATTCTTGATAAATTCCTGCAAACCTCACGAGTACTTAAATCCTTCAGAAAATGCCAAGAATTCAACTGAAGAAACGAGCTCATGGTTGTCAGAGGGACTTTAACCTGCCATCATATGATCATGAAGACTGCTGGTTATGTGGAGCTGGCACTGAGCAAGGGCAACACTGGGCCTTGTGTTTGTTAGACAGTACAGATGCTGATCAACATGTGTTACTTGAACCCATGACTGTGTGTGGTTTAAGTTATGTATTTTGAATTATTGGGCATTTTGGCACAGCCTTCGATGAAATAACAACACTCTAACAGCACTAATAGTTCTAGTCTACTGTAACCTATTATTGTCCTTTATTTTGTTTTCCTTACTTCATCTCTATCTCTAGTTGATCCCTCTCTATATATTCCCTTCAAATAAAGACAATAACAATAAAGGTAACTTTTATGGGACAAAATCTGTAATTACAAAGTGCTTTACAAAGTGCGGACCGATAATATAGTCATAGTATTAACCGAGGATTGTGCCAACACATGACGCCAAACATGTCAACAACACGTAGGCTACAGTAAATATCAGTAGTGGGTCATCAGGGCCAGCAAGGCCTTTTCTGTACATCAATACGCACTGTGGCAAGAAGGTTTGCTGGGTCTCCCAGCACAGTGTCAAAAGCATGGAGGAGACACCAGGAGACAGGCCTGTACACCAGGAGACGTGGAGGGGGGCATAGGAGGACAACAACACAGCAGCAGGACCACTATCTGCTCCTTTTTGCAAGGAGAAACAGGAGGAGCACTGCCAGAGCCCTACATAATGACCTCCAGCAGGACACTAAGGTGCATGTTTCTGCTCAAACTGTCAAAAACAGACTCCATGAGAGTGGTATGAGGGCCTGATGTCCACAAGTGGGGCCTGTGCTCACAGCCCAACACCGTGCAGGCCAATTGGCACCCTGTGCCCTGTGCTCTTCATAGATGAGAGCAGGTTCACACTGAGCACATGTGGCAGAGTCTGGAGACGCCGCGGAGAATGTTCTGCTGCCTGCAACATCGTTCAGCATGACCGGTTTGGCGGTGGGTCAGTGATGGTCTGGGAAGGCATTTCCCACACCAACCTCTATGTGCTAGCCAGATGTTCCCTAACTGCCATTAGGTACCTAGATAAGATCCTCAGACCCATTGTAAGACCATTTGCTGGTGCAGTGGGCCCTGGGTTCCTTCTAGCATAACAATGCTAGGCCTCATGTGGCCGGAGTGTGTCAGCAGTTCCTGCATGATGAAGGCGTTGATGCTATGGACTGTCCTGCCCATTTCTCAGACCTGAATCCAATTGAGCACCTCTGGGACATCATGTCTCGTCCATCCACCGACACCACATCGCACCACACACTGCCCAGGAGTTGACTGATGCCCTGATCCAGGTCTGGGAGGAGATCCCTCAGGAGAACATCTGTCGTCTCATCAGGAGCACACCCAGATTTCCAGACTTTTCCAGAAAAGCTAGACATCGTGAGGAGAGGTCAGCCAACCTCGAAGCTAGCTAGCTTGTCTTAGCCCAGGAAAGGGTTTGTTTGCCACTTCCAGACCAGTGCCTACGAGCGGTACCACTGGCTTACAGCCTCTGAGGAGTGTTGAAAATTATACTGCTGGGAATGCTTTTATTTGTGAGTAATCGACTTGGTGTTTGGAGTCACAGATGGTTTGCAAACTTGAGTTTTCTAACC
>OMLM01017277.1:0-18537 GCA_900302695.1 Helostoma temminkii | reverse complement strand
ATGGCAACTGGACTTCTTCTAGGTCAAAGTAACTTCACTTCAGACTAAAGAAGCTATTTGGATGAGTAGTGAAACATTTCGACCAACAACATATTTCTTTGTTTGGAGGCTTCTTCCATCAAAGGAAGTTTTTCTTCTCCATTCATCATTTAACTGCTGGCTGTCTAGGTGGTGTCCCGCTAACAATGTGGGCTACATAGATAATTAGAAAATTTTGGGGGGAAAACCTGGGCTGATTAGAAGAGACGGCATCCATCCTACTTTCAGTGGTGCTACTCTACTATCTGATGATTCTATTAGACATGCTAAACCCTGACAATCCAGTAAATAATAAAAATAAAGACCACTCCTCATACTGAACAAAATAAAAACAAAACAATAAAATGTGGACTATTTAATATCAGATCTCTTTCATCTAAATCCTTGTCAGTAAATGACTTGATAAGTGACCATCAACTGATTTATTTTGTCTTTCAGAAACCTGCCTGCAGCAGGATGAATATGTTAGTTTAAATGAATCAACCTTGCCAAGTCACATTAACTATCATGTTCCAAGAAGCACAGGTCGGGGTGGAGGAGTAGCAGCAATATACCACTCAGGTTTATTAATCAACCCCAGACCCAAACATATTTATTGCTCATTTGAAAGTCTTTTGCTCAGTATCTCACACTCCAACTGTAAAAGTCAAAAAACAGAGTTTTTAACTGAATTTTCTGACTTTCTATCTGATTTACTTCTTAGTACAGATAAAGTCATTATAGTGGATGGCTTTAACATCCATGTAGATGTTGACAGTAACTGTCTAAACACTGCTTTTAATTCATTATTAGACTTCATTGGTTTCACCCAAAATGTAAATAAACCCACTCACTGTCTTAATCACACTCGCAACCTTGTTCTGACTTATAGCATTTAAAATGAAAATTGAATAGTATTAACCCCAAACCCTGTTTTATCTGACCATTTTTAATAACATTTGAATTTGCTATAACAGACTTTACAGCACAGAGGAAGAAATTCCACTACAGTAGATGTCTGTCTGAAAAGCTGTTACTAAATTTAAGGATATGATTCCATCATCCATTACTTCAGTGCCATGTATTGTCACAGAGGAGAGAAGCTCTCTGAACTTTACTCCAATTCAAGTCAATCATCTTGTAGATAATGCTGCTGCTTCACTGTGTACAATACTTGATACTGTTGCCCCTCTAAAAAGGAAGGTATTGAATCCGAGGAGGTATGATTCAGAAATCTGTATCTTAAAGAAGACATCACGAAAGCTGGAAAGGAGGTGGCGTTCCACCATTTCAGATGAATCTTTATTAGTCTGGAAAGGTAGTTTAATAATATATAAAAAATCTCTTCATAAGGCAAGAGCTACATATTGTTTATCATTAATAGAGGAAAATAAAGCACTGCTGCTTTTCAGCATAGTAGCCAGTTACTTAAAGTTAAAGTTAAAGTTAAAGTCACTAACGATCTTCTATTAGCTTCAGACAACGGTTTTCTCTCTGTTCTTGTCTTGTTAGATCTCAGTGCTTCTTTTGACACTATAGATCACAACATTTTATTACACAGACTGGAACATGTCATTGGGATTACACGAACAGCACTAGGTTGGTTTAAATCTTATCTGTCAGATAGGTTTCAATTTGTTGATGTTAATGCATACAAAGGTTAGTTATGGAGTCCCACAGGGTTTAGTAAGAAATATCATATTTCTCTTACATTAGCTTCCCCCCATTGGCTCCCTCTAAAATCCAGGACAGAATTTAAAGTTATTCTCCTCACTTATAAAGCACTTAATGATCAAGCCCTTCGTATCTTATAGACCTCATAGTAACATATCACCCCCACAGAACATTTCGCTCTCAGAGTGCAGGTCTACTTGTGGTTCCCAGAGTTTCCAAATGTAGAACGGGAGTTTAGTTATCAAGCTCCTCTCCTGTGGAACCAGCTCCCAGTTCAGGTTTGGGAAGCAGACACACTCTCTACTAGGCTTAAAACTTTCCTTATTGATAAAGCTTAGAGTTAGAGCTGGTTTCAAGTGACTCTGAACCATCTCTTAGTTATGCTGCTATAGATTTAGACTTCTGGGGACGTCCCTTGACACACTGAACTCCTCCTCATTCCTCTGTCTACTCATACATCACCATTGTTTAATATTAACTTTGTGTCTTCTCTCCATCATAGTTGTGCTTTTCTCTCTCTCTCTCTCTCTCTCTCTCTCTCTCTCTCTCTCTCTCTGTAATTCTTTTCTCTCTTTCTTCCCACTCACCCTATCCGGTCACGGCAGATGACCGCCCACCCTGAGTCTGGTTCTGCTGGAGGTTTCTTCCTTTCTAAAAAGGGAGTTTTTACTCTCCACTGTTGCAGTGCTTGCTCAAGGAGGATTTGTTGGGTTTTCTGTATTATTTTAGTTGTATTGTAATGTCTTAAGCCTTACATTGTAAAGTGCCTTGAGATGGCTGTTATTGTCAATTGGTGCTATATAGATTAACTTTAATTGAATTGCATGCGATGCCTTTTATGGCATTTCACCCTAAATGAGGATTTACGTTTTTACCTTTAGCTCGACATGTGTTAGTATGTATGAAACTACATTTACATATTGCAGATTTGCAAGTTTTATACTCGATCTAAATGTAAACACTTAAATCCTTATCCTTATACATATATTTAAAAAAAATTGGCCGCCTGCCAAAGTGAAAAGAAATTTAACTTTCATTTTCCAAACGTCACTCAAGGAAGAAACGAAAAGGCGCGCGTAAACAAATCATAGACTATATGCGTCTGATTCACAGAAGCTTTGGTAAGACACGACTATATTTTAAATTAATATTTAGTAATGTTTTGATTTCTGACATATTACTGTAAATGTATCTCCGCTCATTTGTAGTTTGACTGTGCGTCCTCGGTGTCCAGAGTCTAAACGGCTCAGCAAACAGTTTATTCAGAGGGAATTACTACACGGTAAAACTGTGGGAAAATCTGAATAAAACAGTTATTTAGTGCCACATGTTTTCAGTTTTTTTATGACTTATTTTTTACAGAAATGGCGGACTCGTTTAAATATCTGAACAAGATGCAACTGCTGCGGTTTTTCCACGTTAATAAAGCATCAATGTCCTGCATGGAGAACCCGCACACCTTTCTCAACCAACTCAGGGATCACGACCTGATCACAGAGGACAGATACCAGGTGAGGTAGGCTACTAAGGTGAAAACCCAGTATCCCCCAGGATAACTAAAGAGTTATTGCTATTAATCCAACGCATTCATAATGCAAGACCACCCGCAGAAAACGTACATAGCCTACACAGGGCTAACTAATTTGTAAACCGATTCAAATTAGACTGAAATCAAACTGGTATGGCTGGTAAGGCTGGTATATGAGTCCATTGTCCATTTTGCATTTCAGATTATTTTTGTTTAAAACATGTTGCTACAAGAACATAGACTCTCCCCAATGGTCTTATATGCCTGAGGTGCCCACAGACCACTGCCTGAGAAAACTCCAGAGATCAATTTAAATAACTAAAAGACAATTAACAGCAAGAAACACAGTAATAAAACATATAGTAACAATTAGGAAAAACAAACAAACAAAGAGTTTCCCATATGTGGTGCTTATTCTTTCGTAAGTATCTATGTTTAGGTTTCATCATTTCCAAGGTATATGGGTCATGAGATAAACTAGTGTATAGTGTAGTTTTTCTGTCAAGACCACCTAATCTGAGACCAGGGCATTTATGGCATAGAGCAAAAATGCAGTAGATAGATAGATAGAGCACCATCCATGAGTAAGCTGCCAAAACAGGGAAGAAATATGTTTAATTGTATTTATAATTGCAAACCTAAATGATCCATATTTATCCTAAAAGGCTATATTAAAGTAACAAAGTCAATTAAAAACCTTTACAAAGTGCAGATTGTGTTACCTCACTGCCAGGTTATATCACAAAAAGAAATGGTTTGTATGTTGTCTTGTGAAAAATGATTTATTATTCTGAACAGCAAAGAAGAGTGCTAGAAGGAGAATTTAAACCCTGGCTTATTTTTCACCTCTGTGGAAACACGACAGATGTTCAGATACAACCCCTTTCAAACCAACAAGCTTATTATCCAATTAATAATGATTCTAATTTTATCCATAATTTGTGTATGTGCAGCTGGTGAGACGCATGGAGAATAAAGAAGAGATTAAGAAAGTCCTTTATGACTTTTTGGACTGGTTTGAGAAGGCGCAATCACATCGTATTCTTGATTTCTGGAAATGTGTCTTCAACAAGATCATCATGGGTCAATACCCAGTTCTTCAAGACCTGCACAAAAGTCTTATAAAAGGTATGACACAATTTGTTACAGTCATCAGTGATTGAAGGATTGTGATTCTGCTTTCCATGTTGATGATAACTGGTGCTGTTTTCCAAGCTAGGTAGCTAGCAGCTAATGCTGCATGCTCATCAGTTTTTTGTTGTTGATATGGTTATGGTTAAAGAGGAGTGATGATTGGTTAGATCAAAAACATTGAGCTAGTCTGAGGCAGAATAGCGTGAGGCAAAGTCAGAGCGTATAATCGGAAAGGTCGGAACATTTCCTGGTGGGCCAGTGGTGGTTTCTGCGGCTCTACCCACCCATCTATCATTAAAGTTTGCATCTGTAACACGATTAAAAACAAAGACAGCAGCAGTGAACTGTTTATATGAACATCACAATTGAAAATAGATGTTCTTCTTACAGCACCTGTGCAACAGAAAGGAGCTGAGCAGCAGAGTGAGCTCAGGAGCACAGCTCCCAGTAAGTCCAGCACATCACCTTGTAACCAACACACACTGTTCATTGAATTCCTGCTTAATTCAATTTAAGGTCATTTATATAGCACCAATTTAAAACAAAAGTCAGTCAGTTTACAATGTAAGATTTAAGACCTTACAATACAACTAAAATAGCAGAACCAAGCTCAGGGTGGGCGGTCATCTGCTGTTTTACTACATAAAACCTGCAAGCTGAATACCTTAAAAAGACCAGGCAGCTTTCACTTGTGACAGGTAAAATTCACATGAAACTAAACATTGCTTCTATGTATTTCATTTTGTATATGCATTACTCCTGTCTCTCTTAAGCTCGCCCTTAGTGTTAATTAGGTGTAATTTTATGTTGCTTAGATTAGTCCCAACACAATTAATGTAGCACTTTAATTGACTTCTTTATATACAATACAACGCTTAGGTACCGACTGCCTAGGAGTAGTCCTGTAAGAAAGAAGGACTTCTTTATTGTTAAAACTTATGTTTTTGTTCAAATAAAATTTTTAGCTATTAGCAGAGAAGTGTAAATAGTTAGCTAAATGTGGAACAGTGACTAAAACAGTTCAAGTGACAATCTATTAAAAGATATAATGAAGCAATTACAAACATTTAGTGTTTGGCAAGCTACATTGAAAGTATAAAAATTAAAAAATAACGTTAAACACACTTCACACTGGAAGTTGAACTACAGCAAATATACACTAGGGAGAAATTTATTATAAATAAAACTACGTTAAAAAAGTAAGTTCAAACTGCTGTCAGATAAAGACTAATAGTCTGGGAAACCATAGGAATTTTTTTGTCTCTCACAAAAATGTTTTTCTGGTCTTGTGAGACTGAATTGAGATTTCCAATTACAGGATCAACTTTGTCTGTAATATTTCTCTTAAAAGTTGCTTAGAAGAACAAAGACACAAAAGAGATGTAACACGAGTTTTATTTGAGAAACATTGAAGCAATCTGAGACGTACATGAGCAACAAAGATACATTTGAATGAGAAACAAATGAGCTTAAAACCTAAATGAGATAAAATTTGCTATAATGCCCACCTTGTTGAGATATAAATAAGAAATGTCAATTGAGAAATGGCACTAGATCGTTTTTTTAACCTTACATATCAGAAATGCTCAATTATCGGTGTAATTATCAAAATATTACAGTGCAGGGGTTAGTAGTATTAAATATACATTTACATATTGTTATCCCCAATATAATTCTGCTCCGGACAGTTGTGAATGTCAGCTGTTCATCCTCCTCTCAGTGTGCAGACTCCATCTCAGATGACATCTATGAATGTTGTGCTTTCTAAACATTTCAGGAGCTTGAATATGAGATAGATTTTAACAAAAAATATAAAAAAAAGAAGTGGCAGACAAAAATACATTATTGGTTTAACAGAAAGATGAATAGTTTGAGGACCAAAATCTTCTTATAACATTTTCAGTGGATGACTGCAAAGGTTTGCTATCAACTATTAAAACTCACTACTTTAAGTTTCAATTTTTGTTAGTTGGTTGGTAGTTGGATGGTGAAAAAAGTTAAGTAATGTTAGTCCTAAGGAAGACGTTAACAAATCACACTGAAATGACGTATGATGGGTTAGACAATAGTTTAAACATCTCTTTGTGTGTCAGTCTGCTTGATTAAATAAATATATGAATGATCAAATGAGTTTTTACTATAAATGAATTCATGATGCAAAAACCTTGTTTAACCAGAAAAACGACAGTGGCCTCAGAAAAACCAGGCCTGCTAGTACATAGCAAACTAATAAGTATGTTCTGCTATGTTGTGCTTTACTCTTTCAAAATAGTCTGTGTAGGTTTACTACTAATTAGTACATGACAAAAACAAGTGCACAGTGTACACATTACATCACTTCAGAAATTACAGTGCCACAAAAAGGTTTTTTTTGCAGTTTTTGCTCTTCTCAAATAGAAATTAATCATTGTTTTTGGTCTCATGAGCATAATGAACATTCTTGAAGTTTGACTAATGGTTTTTCTTTCATAGCTAAATATAGCTGGGTGTCATCTGCATAGCAATTATAAAATTGCAAAGTAAATTTGCAGGGTTATTCTTATTTTTTTCTATTAATGGTGACTAATACGTTAATCTACAAAGGGCTTTTTTTTTTTTTAAACTGTCCTTCCAAGCTAGGCAAGATTTGTCTAAATTAGTGAAACACCACCTCCTTTCCAGCTGTGACAATGTCTGCTTTAAGCTACTGTAGTGTATCAGCACTAGGTTTGCTCACCTCCTGTGCTGTGAAGTCTGTTATAGTGGTCAGATAAAATACTATTAAATTTAAAATGCCAATGCCGTATGTCAGAACAAGAACAAGATCAAGGGTGTGATAAAAACAGTCGGTGGGTCTGTTTACATTTTGGGTGAAACCAATTGCATCTAATAATGAATTAATGCCAGTGTTGAGGCAATTATTGTCAACTTCTACATGAATGTAAAAGTCACCCGCTACAATTACTGTATCTGTACCAAGAACCAAATCAGATAAAAAGTCTGAAAATTAAGGAGGATGGTATATAAGAACAAACAGAACTGTTTTTTGACAGTTAGGGTGTGAGATGCTAATAGGGAGACTTTCAAATGAGTCATAACTATATTTAGGTCTAGGTTTGATTAATAAACCTGAGTGGAAAATCCCTGCTACTTCTCCACCCCAACCTGTGTTTCTAGAGACATGGTAATTCATGACTTGGGGGGATTGACTCATTCAAACTAACGTAATCCTCCTGCTGCAGCCATATTTCGGTGTTTATTTAGTAACAAGGATTAGATGAGAGAGATCTGATATTTAATAGTCCACATTTTATTGTTTTGTGTTGTTCTGTAAGAGGATTAGTCTTTATTTTTATTAGGTTTTTATGAATCACAGTTCTGATATTGTTTTTTGATTGATATAATTCAGATGGTTGGGAAGCAGGCACTGTTTCTATGGGGTTTAGATGGTTTTATGGGGGTGACAGCTGTAAGCAAGCTGCAGAGAGGTGTGTAAGACTGCGTCACAACATTTCTCAGTACAGGTAATGCAAAGGGGAATGTTTTCACAACATGTCTGGCTAAATAGCCACATTGATTGGCTAACTTGCTGGAATTAGGTCACTAATGTTTACTCTCTTCAGCTAGGCATGATTCTGCCTGTAAGTTGGCAGAAGAGAGATTTGGCTGTGTAAAGAGCTCAATCAAGCTGTTTTAGAGGAGCTGGTACATAAAGACACACTACAACATGTATTTGCACTGTTTTAAATTGAAAAGTATATGATCTTGTATCAAATGAAGCCCAAAGTAAAATCTAAACACTAATTCAAGCATATTATGGCAACTGCAAGACTTAAGACTGGAATCTTTATACAGCATGCACACGCACAATTTTCTTTGATTTTTCTCTTTTTCTCAGAAGTAAAAATGGGCAGAGAACCAGCAATTTCTCAAAAGCTGTGTCAACAGATTTTCATAATGTTCCTCAAGATAATGTTAATTATCATAGGAGGGAGGATGACTCTGGTTAGGGGATTTTGTGAGAGCCTGGGAGAACAGTTAGTGGATTAGGAGATAGGCAATTAGCAGAAAACTTGAGTTTCTCCATGAGAATAGCGTCATGACCAGAGCTTCGCCAATTCCTAAATAAACAAAGTGAGGTTCTTAGAAATGGCAGATTGGAGACAGCTGATTATTGAACAGGTTTCCAGCACAACAGTCGACAGGCTTTAATTGGAACAGGTCCTTGAATCAATATAATCTTAATCCAGTGGTCAGTGAGCAATGCAAACAACCCCAATCAGACTCAAGTCCAATAGGCAGAAAACAGTTAAAAACCAACAGGTAACTTATAAAGCCAGGTTTGGTACAGAGGATCAACTGGTTAGACAGCCAAGTTCGGATGATGGCTGTAGCAAAAAGAACTGCTAAGGAAGAGGGTGCACAGGTGTTTTGATTGGTTGATTGGTTGGCAGGAGCAAAGCAGGAAGGGAGAGTGCGAGAAATGACCATATACAGAAAAAAATAGACTGAACAGACAAGCAGAACTAGAGACCGTGACATCTACTTCTTGAGGAGGGTGAGGAAGTCTGGGGTGTCAGCCAAAATCCACAGCAACTTGTGCAGATGTTCAGTGGACAGTGTCATCACCAGCTCGATCACAGTGTCGTATGGAGACTGCACTGCTCTCCAGTGTGTTATAGAAGCTGTGCAGTTCATCTGTGGAGGAGCCTTCCAGGACATTTACACCATCAGGGTCATCAGGAGGACCCACAACATCATTAAAGACAATACACACCCACAAGACAATCTCTTCCACACTGTGTGGAAGAGATGGCAGTGGCAGTTTCTATCCACAAGCTATCAGACTCCTTAATATCCCAGTGCAGGAAGCACAAGACAAAAAGTACACAGTGGAAATCAGCTGTGTTCATCGGAGTAAAGCCAATCACTTGATTAGGAAAGAACAAATGTGTAATGTCCATGCGGGTTGACTTAGATGTTTGCATGCAGCTCACCCGAGTAACATCTGGAGAAAGTCTTAAGTCTAGTGCATGTGTGAGAGCACAGTGAACTTTATGTCTGCACCTTTTATTAATTACATCTGTTCACCCCTTTACATCTTAATTGTTTTTGTATGTTTATTGTTGGTATTCCCACTTATAATTCTTTGTTGTGTTGAGGAAGAAGAGCAATGTAAGTTTTTCATTGCATGGTCACACACATTACAACATTCAAAAATCCCCAAATAGTCAGAGGTCCATAATACAACAAAAGGAAGTACAGAGGCAGTAGGGAGTCAGCAGGGGTGATAGACGCACAGACACTGATCAGCAACAACTTCACAGGCAGCTAAAAAGGCTGGCAGCAAGCTATCTGACAGTGGGGAGCTGAAATAAAGCAGGCTAAAATATGATAAATACTGTAATTATTATTTGTATGTATATTTAGATTAGAAATTTAAACATGTTCATCGTCAATAAGTCCACTATATAATGTCCACTTAGACTTTAATTGAATTGTAGTCTTTTTATTTTGACACAGAATTTCATAAAATGGTGAAAAAAGAAAAGACAGACCAAGAAAGCAAAGAATGGAGTCAGACTTTGAGATGTGATGAAGAGAAGCATGGCCCATCATCTCATTTGACCCCTGATCAGAAGGTGTCCAAGGAAATGCTTATCTGTAAGTCGCTTTGACATTATAATACACTTCACTCTGACTTTCACTGCTATAGAATTCACTATCATGCTGTAACGATGACAATGTTTTCTGTTTGTAGTTAGCTCTGTAGACTTATTCCCTATCATGGCCTTTTTTTCAAAAATGTTCAAATCAGACTGAATGAAAGGTTTTCATATAAAACAAAGAAGTCAGAATATATTTTTTGCTTTCACAGTTTCTCCCTTGAAGAAGGGTGATATGAGTGGTGGTCAACCATCTAACAGCACTGAGTATCCTGTTACCTGTGGAGACAAGACGGGGATGCTAAACATTGAAAAACTGGGCAAAGGTTAGAGAAACAGCACAAAACTCGTGACTGAAGAAAAAAGAAATACTATTATCATTGCCTAATCCTTTATAAAAAAGGATTTGGGATTAAACTATATGCAAACATCAGTCCTCTTAATCTTAACTGGATAATGACACTAGTAGTATATGTTTTTTCATTGGCTGAATGATGAGATTTTTTTTTTTAGGGGAGAGATGCATTTTAGTCCGCAAACGGTGGTTTCTTCCCCCTGAATTTGAAAAGTTTGCAAGGATGAAATCAAAGAACTGGAAGTCAAGCATTCGATATAATGGCATCCCCTTGGGGACATGGATGCAGGTTTGTTGAAAAGTAATTTTGACTTTAAAATTTGCATGCACTGCGACACAGATCACTTACAGTTTGTTTTTTATTTCACTGCAGAAATGGAATGTGAAAGCAGTATCATACAGAAGAGGGTATAAAAGAGTAAGAACTAAAAGTTTAAAATACATAAAATGCACAAATAAAGTTCTGACTGTAGTGCATCTTCTTGTTTACAGTTATTCTAATTTGACCTATGCTCTTCTTTTTCTTCAAGGCCAAGAAATCCCAGAAGAAAAATGCAAAAAAAACTCATAAAACAGTAGTGACAATCACCCAGCATGTGTGCTAAAAACATAACATTGGGAAAATTATGCAGTACATATTATAGAAAGAGAATTGTTTTCCAAATTGTGGTGAGAGATTAAATAAAACCTAGAGAAAGAAATTATTAGTTTTGTTATTTTCTAAGGAAGTCAAGTTATACAGAGTGAAAGAGCAGATTGCAGAGTGAAACACAAAATGTAGCCTGTCAAAAGAATATTTATACACCTACACTTCTGTGAACGGCTGAATAGAATGAGCTACATCTAACTGATTTGTAGCTATCAGGCACAAGAGGTTTCACATAAATAAAACACAAGGGCCTTTAGAATGACAGAAATAACTGCAAGACAGACATTAATTTTTACATCATTGGCTACCAGTTACCTCTTGCAGGTTCAGATTCTAATAAAATCTATTATAAATTAATAAATCTGATGAATCCTTTATTGATTAACTACCTATCTGAACGTGAAGTGGTTAAAATCAGTCCCACATTTACTGAATGACATTTTTGTTCCACAAACCAGAGTTTCTTTTTTCTTCTTTGTTACAAATTTGATATTTCTTGTGTATTTTTCCAATAATTTTCAACCTTGCCCAGCAAAGCTGGACTAGATGGACTACATGTGTGTTTTAATCAGAAATGTAACATTGCTTTACATATACTGTTTCCTTGGTACCAAACATGCACTTTTGAGCACTGATTTGTGTATGTTAAACACCTCTGCTGAGTATGTGTGTTGAAATTGTTTGTAGAGATTGTTACTGTGATCTTTAAAGCAGACACTGAATAAATTCACAGACACTGATTATACCCTCAAGTTGAGTTTTTAAAGTCACAGCCAAGAAGTTTCTGAACTAGTCAATTGATATAGAATAAGAGGTGCCATGTCCCCTTGATGATGATGAGCCTGACCGCATATGTAACAAGACTGACTGCTAATAAATCAATGTGGTTTGCCCATTAAAGCCTTTATTCACTTCAATTCAGCTTTTTTATATAGAGCCAATTCACAACAAAATAATCTTAAGGCACTTGTAAGTTTTAAGACCTTATAGAATATAACAATACAACTATATGCAATTATAAAGAAAACTGAACTAACCCCTTGAGCAGCACTAGGCGACAGTGGAGAGGGTTTATTTATTTATTTATCTTTTCTAAACCTATCTGCAGTGGAGATGCTGCTGCACCAGCAGACCACACCACAGAAGATGGCTGAGGCCACCAGAGTCAAAGAAGGGACTATAGAGAAGTAGCACTAGCACCAAGTTCCTGATGGTGGAAAAGGGGCAAGTGTGGACCAGGGAAAGAACAAGAAATACTTAGCACAACTACTATAAGGCTGTGCGTGTATGTGTGTCAGGAGCAAGACTGCGGGGATGTGGCCAGGTGGATCTAAGAGTATGAATGAACAGGAAAGATATAAAATTAGGGTAGAAACTGAAATTTAAATAAAACAAAGACATGGATTGTGACATAATTTGTGAATACAAGTACATTTTACCTAGTAAAATGAGTTTCCAATACTTTTCTTTCACAAGGAACTTGTGGGAAGAGTATTTGTACTGAGACAAGCTGGAGACTCATTGACAAGTATCAGAGACTCATTTTACTAGGTTTGTCTGCTTTAGTTTACAAACATGGTAAACTATACTGCCGGAACAGTAGCATGGTAGCATTACAGTTACATAGGACAGACACCTCCTGGAAGAAGGACATCAAGTGGGATGGAAAACCACTCAGTCACCTCATATCACAATGTTATGACAGGCAACTGAGAAGATGTCGAATTGTTAAACGTGTGTCTTAGTGTTCTTGTGTGATTCACTATGAGAAAGAAAGAGGTGAGAAAAGTAATAATCCTTAAGTCTGCAGTTGCAGTTGATTTGGCCTCACCCATAGACCCCTGGCCCTAGAGAGAGAGACCATACATATCCATGTAGTGTAAACTTGTATTTTATTCAGCCATTATTAAAATACAAGCCACAAAACTTGTTAGCCAGCATAAGCTAACGTGTTCATTCAGGGAATTGTTTTGCCTCCAGCTACACTCCACCTACATGAAATGTTCAGATAAAAACTATGACATGAAGAAGCTGGTGAGATGGCATGTGCTTGCTCATGTCTGGAAGAAAAAGAATGAGCTTGAACTATATATGGTAAGGGAAGGGCAACCTAAGTGTGCAGAGAGAGAAAGAGCAGGAGGGGAGGGGCATTGACTGTGTGCGGTTGAGCAGGTAAGAAACAACAGAAAGAAAAATGGCTAAACAAAATTGAAACATTTTAAAAGTTAAAAGAGGTTATAATACTTATTTTCTTCTCTGTGTGTGAACAAGACCACTTGTTCTAGTTTTATTTCACCACATGCTATTTATTAATGTTGTTGTAAATAGAAGATATGAAGGACCAGACTATGCTGGTTGTGATCACTGTCCCTGCTTCTTTCACCAGAAGTGTCACCTTCCACATGTAGAAGACACCATTTTGGGATGCGCTTTGATGAAAACAATATAGATCATAAAATAGATGTTTCTATATTTTGCAAGTATTGTGAATCTGCACACTAGTCTTACAGTACAGTACACTAGAGTAGCTCTATACCACATTATGCATGCTAATGTACATTCATTTGGTGACAGTGCTCTCTACTGTAGAAAATAAAAGTAACTAATATGATGGTAGATGAAACACTGAGCTGGAAACAGCACTTGCTGATGTGAAATACGGAGTACCGCAGGGCTCTGTGCTTGGCCCTCTTCTTTTTTCCTCTTTATATTTAACCCATAGGCCAAATCATATGCAGTCATGGAATTAAACTGGTTATCAGTCCGCCCCAACACCGTCACCAGTTTGATCAGGTGACCATAATTCTTGATAATTGTGTTATTTCGCAGAGCTTGACTGCCAAAAGCGTAGGAGTTACCTTTGACCCCTTCCTGTCTTTTGATCATCACATCAAATATCTCTAAGATTGCCTTCTTTCATCTGCGCAACATTGTTAAAATCAGATCTTTTCTGTCTGTAGCAGACGCAGAGATTTTAATTCACACTTTTGTGTCATCTAGACTTGATTATTGTAATGTTCTGTTTTCAGTCTTGCCACAAGCCAGTACTGAATGCTGCTTCCCTTCACTGGCTCCCTGTCAGAGTCAGATCAGACTTCAAGGTGCTCTTGATGACCTAGAAAATTTTACATGGACATGTTCCCTCATACCTAGTGACAGGGCTTAATCCATAAATGTTACATCATTGTATTAGTTTACAGTAATTTTATAAGAACAGTTAATTTGTCATCTGATTTTATGGTGAAGTAAAAGTAGCATAAACTGGAAATAATCCTGTGAAGTATAAGTACCAGTAGAAATACTAGAGTACATACAGGCTACTTATCAGCTTTGTCTGACATAATGTTCATTTCTAGAAGTCTGTTTGTAATTTTAGCCATTAAAAAATATTGTTTAGTAGCATTTAATGACATACTTCCTGACCAGAGTTTTCACTAAACCATCTTTGTATATATAATATATAATAGATAAACACTAATACTTTCACTTTCCAAACCTCACTGGAGTGTGGAACTGAGGCGGGTCATGTTGTTGACTGACTGGGGCGGATTCACACAGGCTTATACAGGACATCTTTTAATAATGTGTTTTCTGTTTAACTGTAAACTTTTTGTAGTTTGACTCTGCGCAGTTTCTGCCCAGCAGAAGCGTTTATATAAATATTTACTGCTCAGTGGAACTGTGAGAAGTTTCTGTGAACTTCTGTGTTTTAATGTAACTTCCACTGCGCGTTTGGAGCAGCTGTGACCTGGTCCGCGGGTTTTTTTCCACAGAAGTTTTCGCGGCTACATCGATCTGTGATGGATCCACTGGGTTTTCTGGAGTCTGAGGCACTGCTGCGGTTTTTACACTGTAACAAAACGACAATGTCCTGCATGAAGGACCCGCTCAACTTTCTCACACAGCTCAGAGACCACAACCTGATCCCGGAAAAGAGATACCAGGTGAGGAACTGAAGTGCAAACTGGCGTTTATTTCACCATGGGGCTGTTGAATAAAACGTGCGCATAGCCGCGGAAACATGTTTCGGGTGTGGGTGCGGCGGAAAGTTTGAGCACAGTGGAGTCTACTGGTTTAAAAAAAAACCACCCGCTCATTCTCCACTGTGTCCTGGCACAATGCGCACTGTCTGACCCATCAGGCAGTGGATCCCTATCAACAGGGAGGTCTACAGAGTGGTTACTCCTTTTTAAAACACCTGCTTAAATGAAATGAAATGGTTTAGTTTATATGGACGGCCCAGTCCGACACTGTTAATAACCATAGGGCTGCAGTGGAGCAGGGAGCTGGACAGAGCAGAGGGATTGATTACAAGTCTTTCATTGGGTCGCCAATGTTTAAGTTCTGTAAAAATGTCAAATCTTTTCTGGTTCGTTCTGCGCACTTCTTCAGACGCCAAAGCTTTATGAGCGATTATAAGAAATGGAAAAATAGAATAAAACAACCACAAAAATAAAATAAACCTACAGCATCTTTAGCCACTGAGCAGTAGGGGCGTGTCTTCCTGCTGCAGCAACCCAGCGCACCTACTCCTGACGGCTGAAAGTGCGGTCGTGTGAGAGCGGGAAATTAAACAGCTGCTTCTTGCGGCTGAAAACAAAGCAGTGAGGGTGGAGTTTAAAAGGTGATTTCATAGTTAATGCAGTAGTCTGGGCCACAAATCTGGAGCTGAGGAGGCAGAGTGCCGAGCGGGAGAGAAGTGATGCAAAACCTTGGTCATCTCCGCCTATGAAGGACCAGAGCAGGACGCGGTCGCTAAATGTATATTGCCATAATTACCATTATTACCATTATGCTACTGGTCTGTTCTGTATTTACTATACTGTAGATATACTGTGTTCTTGTGTTTCACTTAAGACACTATTATTTCCCCGTCAGGGGCTCAATAAAGTGTTATCTAATCTGATCTAATCTGATCTGATCTGATCTGATTTAATCTAAAGAGGCCCACTTTCCCTAATTAGTTTTCCAATATCTGATAAATTTCATATACATTTTTAAAATTTGCTCTAAACATACTATTTAGCTCAGTACTTACTACTATTGTATTTACTTTCCTATGGTATTACACAACTAACTAACTGTTTAACTGTGTTTGCTCCAAAGAAACATTTCTGTTTTCATCTGTGCTATTTTGTGTGTGTGCAGATGGTGAGTCGCACAAGGAGCAAAGAAAAGATTAAAAAAGGCCTTTATGATATTTTGGATGAGATTGAGAAAGAACAATCACAGCGCATCCATGTTTTCTGGAGCTGCGTCTTCGAGGACATCATCATAAACCAATACCCAACCCTGCGACTGCTGCGCAACAGTCTCATGGATGGTAGGACTCAGTTTTATATGGATGGGCTCTGTGGGCGTCATTTTATCTGCTGCCAGAATCCTCATTCTTCTTGACCACGGACACAGTAGTAGTCTGAATGTTTGGGTTTACCTTATGTGGGACCCATTGGATACAACCTGATTGTATTGTATAATGGGAAAAATATAAACAGCTAATGTGCCTAGAACGATTGCACAGCATATATGGTGAGTGTCACTGTGTCACCTAAATACTGCTGCAACACCAGAATTCTCCCCCTAAGAAAATTAAGAAAGTATCTATCTATCTATTTACATTTTGCAACTGGGAAGGTGTAAAAATATTTACCTAGCAAAACTATAACCATAACAAATATTTTTCAAGTGTAGGCTGACAATCCAGATAAATGGAATACACTTGAAAAAATGGCCTGTTTCTAGTTTTATTAGTAACGACACAAAAATGTCAAAAACACAAATATTAATATAGCTGAACTGCTGAACATACAATAAAAAAATACTGGTTTAGTAACATGTTGTTAACCTTTATCCCTCACTGCAAACTTGACATTGATAAATGAGGTAATTGTGTTAATCTAACAGAACAATGAGGTACACCAGGAAAGAAGCTGAGAAACAGAATTAGAACAATAATGTTCCTCAAAGTTCATTATTCTTTCACTAACAACAACCTGTTAATGTAGCAGTTTGCCCATGGTGTGTAGTTATATCCCTGGACTTTAATGTAATTGCAGGGTCTTTACATACTGATGCACAATCGCCTGAGATGGTGGAAAATGAACATCCAGAAGAAATGAACAGGAGGGAACTTTTAGAAGATGAAGCGGAAGAGGAGAAGAAGAAGAAGAAACAGAGAAGTATGGTTCTAAGTGACAGTGATGAGGAGCGGCCCGGTCCATCATCTCAGTTCAGCCCAGGTCAGAGGAAACAAGAAAATGTCACTTTCACTGTTACAGTGTGCACTATCATTCTGTAAATTTAGTGTTGGCTAGATTTTTTTGTAATAGATTTACTGTCATGCTTGTGGTTAAATAAGTTACAAAGTTCCTCATCTGCAATAAAGAAATCTGATTTTTTCTGGGTTCTTCAGCTTCTACCTCAAAGCAAAGAGAGAATGATGTTTGCTCTTCGGCTAAGTCCCCGCTGTCTGTGACCTGTGGAGGCATGTACGGGATACTCAACGAAGACAAACTGGCTGAAGGTCAGAGGAACTAAGTAAAACTCAGTGACAAAAGTGACAAAGAAATATTAACATCATGGTGAAATCTAATAAGGGAAAAACTCAAACTCATCAAATGCTAACTGATTTTTTATCATTTGGAATTTAAATACATGCAAAGATCAATCCTCTAACAGGAAAAAGACAGTATCATGTGTTGGAGATAATCTATATTTCAGATGAATAAATTACTGATTCTCTTTTCCAGGGGAGAAATGTATTTTGTTTGAGAACCAGTGGTTTACTCCTGTTGAATTTGAGAAGCGTGCAGGAATGAAGAGGGGCTGGAAGTTGAGCATTTGGTGTAATGGCATCCCACTGGGAAAACTAATCCAGGTTTGTTGGGATGATACAGAGACCAAAACAAAACAGATGAGTTCACTCACAGTTTGCTTAGAAAGTCATTTTATTGTCCACGTTTTTGTGGGTTTTTTTTACTGTAGGAAGGCCATCTGAAATCAGCATCATACAGAGGAGGTTCTAAAAAGGTACCAACAAAAAGAGGTAAAGATGCGTAAAGAAACTCTGATTTCATGTCTTTTTTGTACCAGAGCCATTCTGTCTTTTTTCTTCCTGTTAGGCTGAGAATTCTGTGTTTCCAGATGACCGTGTAAATCCAGGTTAGTTTATATGTTCGTATTATTGCAAAATACTGATTTTAGTAAAGTAGAAGAATATGTTTCATAGGAACACTACACCCCTACAGTTTTGGAGACATTTTAATTAACCGTCACATTACTCAGATCATTCTGTACATGTTTTGTTGTCATCTACAAGAATGTCAAATTTGCATTGCTCATAGAAAAACAGGCAGATTGATGTCTCATTTACTGTTCAGTGTTCTTTATCTTTCCCGTTATATGGGACCGTTACACATTAGTCCTGTGCATCGTGATTATTCTTTTAAACTCCCTGTCCAGTTTCAGTTAATCACCAGAACATCTCTCCCTCAGCATCTCTTTCTCTCTTACCCAGCCTAAACAGATATTCATA
>OMLM01017275.1:8460-29125 GCA_900302695.1 Helostoma temminkii | reverse complement strand
TAGTAAAAAAAATGAAACAATCCTTAGCAACAGAGGATGGACAGATAATAGATAGTAGATTTACCCCAAAAATGCTGTTCAGTGGCAGCTGGACTGGCTTTAGGTTCTTGAAGATGTTTCACTTGTCATCCAAAAAGGTTCCCTGGTTCAGACTGACTGGCTGGATTAGCAGGATTATAAACTCAATTAGTTGATGGCCACACGTAGGACACACATGAAAGATTTACATTACAGACAGAATGACTATGTTGCGAAGAGAGGACAGGTTACACAAACACAAAAGTGATCAAACTCAAGGGCACTGTGTACTCATAGAGGCGTGCAGAAGTAGCCACAGATGAGATAGCGGCTCATAGCGGATGAAGACAAAGAACCAAAACATCTAAAATAAAGCTCCAACCAAGAGAGAAAGACGGAAATTGCAGGAGTTGAGGTTTTCAGAAAAATAACAATAATCAACAGCAGCAGTTCAACATGGACTATACAGTTATACAGTAAGTTTAATAGCAAGAAAAGGAGGCCAAATAACATCTAGGCCTAAAGTAATAAACTAATAAGGGAATTTTAGATGTAAAGAGGAATTTTAGGTTTAGTTTTAAAGGTCTCTAGAGCCAGACCATCATATATCAACACAAAGATTCTTCCAGCGCGAAGGGACACAACAGGAAAAAGACAACTGGCTTCTGTTTAACTCAGACAGACTGTATAAGGTAGAAGGTTTAGGGAGATCAGACAGATGTGAAGGAGTATTTCCATTAAGGATTTTAAATGTTATAAACAGACCATAAAGTCTGATTGGACACAGAGCCGATAAAGGGAAGTTATATCTGCTCTAGTGTGGTCAAATTTTAAGCAGCATATACACTGTTGTCATTTGGTTTCCCATGGTAACAAACTACCACAATTTAAGATGTCATCCGGGACTAAAATGTTGCCACTAGAGTCAACCACCCGGGATTAATGAGTAAACATTTGTGTTGTTCTTGTTTTTAACGACAGCCCATGAAGGCAGCGTGAATTCGAGTTTTGTGCGTGAGTGTGCGTCTGACGTCATCCCCCCCTTAGTAACCCTCGGCGGCGTCTCCTGGAGAGAAAGCAACAAGATGGTGAGTTGAATTTATCCTAATAACTAGCCATTCATTGTTTAAAAAACACAACCTCCGGGTGTGTAAATATTTATATTAACTGTCGCTCACTTGTATTGTCCTAAAATTCAATATCCATCGATGTCTGCTAATCGCGGGAGAAAAACATTCAGCTGGAAAAGCTGCCTTGTTGCTTCGTTCAGTTATCAGGGGAGATTAGCTTAGCTAGCACGCTGGCTATGTTTAGCTCCCATTTGCGTGCCCAGCTTTCAAACATATATCCCACAAGGCCCAAGAAAATCAGATAAGATGATGCGACTACCCAGTCTCAGGATTTGCTGTTGTCTTCACGCTTTGCTACCGTTAGGAGAGAGCTTGCATATCATCAAATCCCATAGTGAGTAGTGGACATGCACTCATACGGCCTGTAAGTGAGGATCCGGGTGGATGTGAGGAAGATTTAAACGATGCTGTAACATTGCTTCCCCTCTCCCCCAGGAAAACTAACCCCCCTTGACAGTAGTTTCTGTCTTGTTGCTTGCTGCAGGGATTGCTGTCGATCCTGCGTAAGCTAAAGAGCACACCAGACCAGGAGGTGAGGATACTGCTGCTGGGTCTGGACAACGGAGGGAAAACCACCCTGCTCAAACAGCTGGCGTCTGAGGACATCAGCCACATTACCCCCACACAGGTACGGAGAACAGGCTCAAGTGTGCCAAAGCTTTGTGTAATTAAAGCAACCTGAGGATGCATTCAAATATAATACCATGACTTTATCCGTTTGTTTTTTAAAGTGTGCAGCAAACAGAAAAATGTCGTATTTATTTTGGTGAATTTGACACAGTTCTTCAGATTTAGGCTATCGTGTAATTCCCGACTGGCTCCATGATCTTGAGATCAGATCTCTGTGGGGGTCACGTCACTGTGGCTGCACATTTGAGCTTGTTCTCATGTTGCAGAGTGAGTTTGGAACTGATCTTTGTGTCCTCTCCAGGGATTCAACATTAAGAGCGTCCAGTCTCAGGGATTTAAACTGAATGTTTGGGACATCGGAGGCCAGAGGAAGATCAGGCCATACTGGAGGAACTACTTTGAAAACACTGATGTGCTGGTGAGAGAAAACTTGATGCTTTAAACGAAGTGAGGAAGCTTTGCTTGTTCGTGAGCAGTAAATTCCTATTTGAAAAGCCTGAACGAGCAAATGTTTGGCGTTTTTCTGGGAAAACCAATACATTAGCAGTTAACAATTCAGTGACTAATCGTTCCAGCTCCACAAAGCACCTGCTCCACTTTCTAATGCACTGTTGCTGTATTTCAGATTTATGTCATTGACAGTGCTGACAGAAAGAGGTTTGAAGAAACGGGACAGGTATGTGTCAGTGATTGTTTTATTTTCTATAAAATGTCATATTAGTGAAATTGCCCATTAATGTCACTTATGCTATGTTCAGAACTGCAGGAAAATCAGATCAGATGTAGGTATAAATCAGATACTTATCTGATGTCAGGTCGCATTTCATCTGACTTTTCCCCCCCGAGATGAGTGTCTTGACATGAGACCCTTACAAGGAAGAAGTATATTCAAGTATTGTGTTAGTATACTTCTTTTAAACTGAAAACTAACAGGTATATTGTCAGTATATGTTTTATGTACTCATCAGAGTACATAAATACTACATAGTATACTAGCAAGTATACTAGAAGTACATACATACATACATAGAAGTATACCTATTATACTTGAAGTATACTTAAGTATACTTAATAAAATAAACTTTAAGTATACAACTTTTTTGTAAGGGGAGTCTTGTGGAGAGGCGCTCGCACATGTAATTGAAGGTGTGTTGACTTCCTGAAGTTTTGGGTAAAATCTGCTTCCGTGAAGCCGCTCATGTCACGATCCCACCACTCTATGCTCATACACATGCACACACATCTCTATACCGATGTGGCAGCCATCGCTAAACAAATAGCTCTTTTTCCGCATCCTTCTTCTCATCATCATTTGCTTATACGTTTTTCGACTTCCACTGCGCAACAGCTTCAAAATGTGAACGTAGAGGCTCACTTCAGCTGTGCCCATGTTCTCTTCCGTATACACAACATGCTGCGTGTGACGTCACGTTATTGTTCTTCTGCACAGGTAACACAGGTTTTCTGGGGGGTAAATCCAAATCACATTTCAACCCCTTGATAAGGAAATTAAATGGTCTCTGTTTAGATAAGATATATAGACAACTGAACAGTGTCCTTTACAGTGTTAAAAGTGATTGTTATATTAAGTGAGATCAAGTCCTTTCTAATAACGTGTGTGGCTCTACCTGTCTCCTGTTTCTGTAACAGTATTCGCTTGTTTATGCTTATGTGATTTTTGTGTAGAGCCAACAGATTTGTGTCTGTGTTGCAGGAACTGGCTGAGCTGTTGGATGAAGAGAAGCTGAGCGGAGTTCCTGTGCTCATCTTTGCAAACAAACAGGACCTGCTGACAGCCGCCCCTGCCTCTGAGATCGCTGAGGGTCTCAATCTGCACACCATTCGGGATCGCATCTGGCAGATCCAGTCCTGCTCCGCCCTCACTGGCGAGGGCATTCAGGTGAGCCGAGCTGTTTCCTGTTGGGTGTTTTTATCAGTCTTTATTGTCTTGTTCTCACCGTGCTGCCGTTTCTCTTAAATCCACTTCCAGGAGGGCATGAATTGGGTCTGCAAGAGCGTCAACTCCAAGAAAAAGTAGCTTCGCTTCTAGTCTTCTACTTCTCAGGAGGAGCAGCAGCAACAGCAACAGCAGCAACAGCAGCAGCACACATACACTGACACACATCGAACCCTCCTGAGCCTCACTACGATGGGATACACCTGTGAATGTAAACACTACTAATCCAACATGGACTTTTTAACCCTGCATTCCTGAATCGCTCTTGTTTACTAATCTCAACACATCTACAGAGAGGAGTAGGGGAGGGGTTGCCTTCAAAGGGAACACATGCCAGGAAACCCACCCTCTCCACACCTCCACAGTCCAGCCACCAGCCGCAGCCTGCCGCAACCTCAAACATTCCCATTAACCCACTGTTTTTCCATTGGAATTCCAGTTTGTTCTCCATACGCTGTCCTGGAAATCCCACACCTCCTCCCATCTCCATCATCGTTTTTCTTCCATTTCATTCTTACAGACGTATTGTATTTAGTTTTTTTTTTTAAAAGTCATTCCACAATGGCTGTAACCGCTTTTCCTGCTATGGCTCTGTTTGAAGTGAGGTATATTTTTGTAATTGTTTTATTTATGGTGGAGTAGAAGCGTAGAGTGCTTTTAAAAAAACAACAACTAGCGTGGTGTGTGTGTGATTTCAAGGATGTTGAAGAAATTGTCTGGCTCTCCCCACTAAAGAAAAATACTGTACATGTTATTATATATAAAAGTATATGAAATTAAATGGTTAAGAGGAACTACAGTTTTTGGATCAACTGTAAATAGCTCGATCCTGTGTTCATATGTTACGTTATACACATGTTATAGAGTACACGTTAAGCTGCTGTAGTCTATAATGTTTGTATATCTAATATGTGCTGGCGGATTTTTAACAGAGGTGTGCTGTATGTACTGTATGTCCCAATGCATTTCTCTGTGCTCTTCGGGTTAGTGAGAGAATTCACTCTTTAGCTATTTCCTTTTGATATTCTTGAATGTAATCTGCCCAGAACTGGAGGTACAGTATGTGAATAAAAAGATAAAACTCTTTCAGAACTTGCGCAGTTTTTATTACTGCACTAACATACTATATTTCACTCTCTCGATCCCGGATGGAGGGATGTTTCTTGGTTAATCTCACCAGACTCGTGGTTGCACAGCAGGTGGAGTCAGCTGTTCGTGACAGGAACCAGGACGACAACAGCTGAGGGGGGGGGTGTACAAGCACTAAATTCAGTGCACAGTTTACTGGCATTGGTATCTATCAGTGTGACCACTGTGAGTCACTGTTAATTAAATATTACTATATGATTAGATCTAAAAACTATTAATGTAAAATGGTAAACGCACAAGGATTAGAATAATAAAAGCACAGAGCACAATAGTGGTAGTGGACAAATTTTAATTCTGTACTTGAGTAAAAGTACTGATACTACAATGTATCTATATATAAGTTACTTCATTACAAAACAAAGTCCTGCTTTGACAATGGTACATAAGTAGAATGTGTAACCAGGAAAACTTAGACAAGTAACTATGAACTATTTTACTACTGTTGGATAGATTTTTATAAAAAAAAAAGAAAAGAAAAAATGTGCTTTGCATGTAAAATATTAAATTATAAAGTATAACTATAAATACAAGTGTAAAAAGTACAATCTGTAGATTCAATAACTAAAAAGTTAACCGCATCCTCCTAATATTAACTTGCTTAACTACATTACTTGACACACTGTACGACATTTCTCAAACAGTAAGATAGTCCAAATCAGTGCAAACCCAAAGCCACAAGTTTTCTCCTCCTTTTTTAATCCACAGATTAAAACACAGAGAAAAGTCTGATGTCTAGATGGTAAATGTTTAATTTGTTTTTGAGGATATTATGTCTTTGCTAGATTGTCAACAGCAGAGCCTGTGTAACATAATGTAAAGAAAACTTCACAGCATCAAAAAATGTTGATTTTGACATTTTAATATTTGTATTAGTCAACACAACTTGCATCCTCTCAAACAGGCCAAAGCTGCTTTTTCTTTGTACAGACAGTCAGGACTTTCAGACAGGTGGTGCTGTACCGACCTGTCTGTGTCTGAGCAGCTCTGATCTTCTCCCACAGTCGAACCGACAAAACTGTTGATTGCGCGAAACCTCCTCCACCTCCGAGACTAAGAGGGCTGGAGTTTCACATGAATAGTTTGTCTGCATCTATCTGACAACATCAAGGTCTTCCACCTCCACCCAGTGGGGGAGGTGTGGAATGTAGCTGAGTATATTTACTCAAGTACTGATAAATACTTTTATGTAGTTGAGTATTTCTGACTAATCAAAAAGTACATTATTTCATTTTTCAGAGAAAATAATATACTTTTTGCTCCACTGCTCCGCTTGATAGATATGGTCAGTGTGACAAGTAAAAATAATGTTCAGGTAAAGTAGTTAAATACATACTTATAACATTTCCATTTTCTATGTTGAGTCCACTGTATTTCAGAAAGAGTCAACTTTTTACTCCACCACATTGATCTAAACGTAAGTTGCTTTGTTAATTAACATTTAATAGGAAACATTTGCAGCTTATTAGTGAGCCCTAATAGTAAATGTTACTGTATACTCTTCTTTCAAGAATATCACAATGATTACACAGATCAGTGTCAGTGTGCAGAGGCCGACCTTCACATACTGACACATTTTTTCATTTTGTCATGACAACACTTTGAAGCACTGCGCTGCAGGCCTTGTTAAATCAAGGCTGATGCTAAAAAGCAAATATTTTTAAGTTAACTAAATCGAATGGGTCTTAAAGGGATTTGATGTTGATGACATTTCTTCACAATAAATACAAAATAATGCTTGGTACTAAATTTATTTCCTGTGTACACTACTTGATAAAAATACACTTAAGTAAGTAAGTAAGTAAGTAAGTAACTGCTCTATACTCAGATATGTGTCCAAATCCAGTTCATTTTACTTTATTACAGCACTGACATTTGTTATATTTATTTGTGTTATGGCTGAAAATTAATTTTAAAGTTTTAAACAAATACCAATTGTGTTCAGGTAGTAAATAATTGCACAGAAGGAGACATTTGAAGGTCCGGTAGAGCGTTTTCTGCTGAACACTGCTGTGCTGTGTGTTTTATTTTGCGTAACTTTGTATGTGATTCAGAGGACCTCGGAGACTTGCAAACAGCCTCTTCTTCTTCTCTCACAAAGATTCTCATTGTCCGATCTTCCTCCCCTCTCACACAGACAGAATGTGCTCATATTGTTCCTCATTTCTGGCTCTTAACTCCTTGTTACATTAATTGTGACAAAGAACCGTGGAAAATATGAGACATGCAGGATGACACATTTTGAAACATGAAGACATTAAAAGACATTTGGGGAAATATGTTAATTTGCTTCCTGCTGGGGATGGGAAGTTTGACACTACTCTGATGTTATGCTAATTATGAAGCTGCCAGCAAATGGCGAGTTTTGCTCAAAGTAAGGTGATGTCATTTTCAATGAGCAGCATCAACAGAGGCCTCTGGGCCAAACACAACTTGGCACATTCAGCTGTAATGGCTTGTCCACCCATGTGAAGACAGAAGGCGGCTAATCTGATGACCAGAAACATCTGAAACCACTGCAGTTGTGTGCTAAAATGTACTAGCAGGGCGTTCACTTTACACTGACTGGGTGGCAACGAGGCTCGGCTCAAGTTACAGCAAGAGGTTGTTAGTGAGTTACCGTCATGTGATTATGATCCACTAACTTTACGAGCCACAACATCAGAGGTGTTTAAAGTACACAAACTCAAGTAAAAGAGCACAAACTTTCACAAAAGTACAATTCTGCTACTCACATTAAAGTAATGAAGAGTGAAAATGTACTTAGTTACTTACCACTTTTCTCTGAAAATACAGTCTGTGCAAAAGAAGGAGGCCAAAGCTAAATAAACCCATCACACATACAGTTCAATTTAAGGAGTGGCCAATACAACAGTTTGTACATTCACTTATAAAAAAAGAAGTATATTCAAGTATCCCATTAGTATACTTCTTTTAAACTAAAAATGAATGTATACTCTCATTTTACTATTTATGTACTTATCAAAGCACACTAGATAAAGTAGTACTTAAGTATACTTGTATATTGTAAACTGACAATATGGAAAAGTATAGTTGAAATATACTTGTACTTAAATATACTGACAGGTACCTTGAACAACACATCCTAGATCTCGATGAATTAAATCTTCCAGTTGAAAATCTTTGTTCATTACATAGTGAAATGCGTTGGGAACAAAACAACATAACAATGATCAGTGGAAATCAAAGTCATTATCCAGTGAAGGGATTCAGAATCATACTCAAAATAAAAGTGGATGGATGATGAGATGATGGATGTTCTCCTGAGGGATCAGTCAACTCCTGGACAGTCTGTGGTGCGACGTGGCGTCGGTGGATGGAATGAGACCTGATGTCCCAGAGGTGCTAGACTGGATTCAGGTCTGGGGAACGGGCAGGCCAGTCCACAGCATCAGTGCCTTCATCATGCAGGAACTGCTAACACACTCCAGCCACATGAGGCCTAGCATTGTCATGCATCAGAAGGAACCCAGGACCCACTGCACCAGCATGTGGTCTTACAGTTGGTCTGAGGATCTCATCCCGGTACCTGATGGCAGTCAGGGCACCTCTGGCTAGCATATAGAGGTCTGTACAGCCCTCCAAGAAAATGCCTCCCCAGACCATCACTGACCCACTGCCAAACCGGTCATACTGGAAGATGTTGCAGGCAGCAGAACATTCTCCACATTGTCTCCAGACTCTGTCATGTCACATGTCACATGTGCTCAGTGTGAACCTGCTCTCACCCATGAAGAGCACAGGGTGGTGAATCTGCCAACCCTGGTGTTTTCTGGCAAATGCCAATCGGCCTGCACAGTGTTGGGCTGTGAGCACAGGCCTCACTTCTGGACATCAGGCCCTTGTACCACTCTCATGGAGTCTGTTTCTGACAGTTTGAGCAGAAACATACACATTAGTGGCTGCTGGAGGTCATTTTGCAGCTCTGGCAGTGCTCCTCCTGTTCCTCCTTGCACAAAGGAGCAGATAGCGGTCCTGCTGCTGGGTTGTTGTCCTCCTATGTCCCCCTCCACGTCTCCTGGTGTACAGGCCTGTCTCCTGGCATCTCCTCCATGGTCTTGACACTGTGCTGGGAGACACAGCAAACCTTCTTGCCACATTGCGCATTGATGTGCCATCCTGGATGAGCTGCACTACCTGAATAACTTCGATCGACTTGGACTTACATAGGAATTATTATATGTTCCCTTTATTTTTTTGAGCAGTGTATTTAGAAATACCCAGCGTGGATTTCGGTAGTTTAACTATTAAGGTTATAAATTAATAATTAGTCACTAATTGTTGTGTAAATTTATATTCTTTATGGCCAGGGCAATCACCTGATCTCAGTGCAGTAGAGCAGCTTTTCACTTACTGAAGACAGAAGGCAGAAAGACCCACAAACAAGCAGCAGCTGAAGGCAGCTGCAGTAAAGTCCTGGCAATGCATCAAAGGGAGGAAACTCAGCATTTGTCCACGGTTCCCGTCACTGACTGCAAAGGATTTTTGCAAAGATATCGAAAATAATCCTCATGTTTGTAATTATGTTATTATTTATGATGTGTATGGAAACGGCTGTAATTCCTGATTGGCGACCACCTTAAATTAAAGCTGAAAGTTTGATGTTGAGTGTTTCATTCACACATCGTACTTGTGAACCTGATTATTTTACTAAATCATCAGTTATTAATAATCCATTACACTTTAATTATTGTAGTGTTTAGTATCAGCTTGTGCTTTTTGAGTAGATTTGAGTTACATTTTTAATTTTTACTTATCTATTATGGGCTACTTCGTTGCTACTATTCGTAAAGATCAAATTATCACATTGTCATAGTGCTTTTACACGACATTGTTGTCAAATCTATAGAGATTGATTCAATGTGTGTGACACACATATCAGAGACCTAGGCATCCAGATCACTGCCTTTCTTTCTCTCTCCTCGTGGATCAGACAGCTGTTCAGCAGCTGTGTGCACAAATGTGTGAAAATGTGTGTGTCAGGAGAGAGAGGGGAGTGTGTGCATGTGTGTGTGTGTGTGTGTTTGAGAAAGTGAAGGATAGAAAAGCTGTGCTGTAATTTATGCTGCACCTCCGACCCCACAGTTCTTGGCTGCCTGTGTTTCTGCTGAGGTTTGCTGACACGAGAAAATAAAGGCAGCACATCTCTTCTTCCACTCAAACGGGGAAAGATGTGGGAGGAAGACGAGGGTGAAGCAAAAAACAATATGATTGAAATGTGTGTTTTTACGTGTTCATTAACTGATGATATTATGAGAGAGGAAGAATGGGAATTTGGACAATGACATTTTGATAAACTGTATCACACAAGCCTTTAGTCGTATCACATTGTTGTACATTTTGCCTTGACTTTCCTTACAAACCATTTTAGTATCTTATGGTATAACCTGCAGCCAGTTAGCTAGCTTAGCATATACCTGGGGGAAACGGCTAGCCTGATTGTGCCCAAAGCTAACAATAAACAGACCATGCTCATATCTTGTTTCATTCGTGATTTTGTTGAAGCAGCACATTGTGATTTTATGGTTGATTATGGACTAAATGTGTTTAATGTGGATTTTGTTACGCTGTTATCAGGCCAGCTGTTGTTATGCTAATCCAAGCTAACATAAGATAAGCTAAGCTAAGTTAAGCTAACTGGCTGTTGACTGTAGCTTGGTGTTTACCATAAAGACAGGAGAGTGGTACTGATAATGTCTTGAATAAACATATTTATCAACCTATATATGGAGTTTTTCATCATATCCCACAATATTGTTTAAGCAAAAACCTTCAAGAAGAACAAATTTCAAAGGGCAGCGTCACATTTTTTCAAGTCTGCTTTAAAACCAATATGAACACTGAGACAGGTTTTGCTTGCTGTAACCATTCTCCCTGCTAATTCAGGCCTTTAAGAGATTTCTTAAAGACAATTAAGATGCTCCCTACTTACAGCCTCCTAGTCTTCCAGAAGACTGTAAGGTTTCAATCTTCCAGAACAGCTACATTAAGTGGATATCGTCCAAAGCTGCAGCCTATTTAGTAAAAAGCTCCACACTCAACAGGGAGACATAAACATACAATTTCAGTTTCATATTAAAAACCCTATATATGCAGAAATCTCATATTAGCTTTAGGCAATTACCTGAACACACACAGAACAAACACTTTGGATTTCATCCCCCACAGCTTCCTCTGTAAGAGCTTTAAGAAAGGATCTATTTACGGGCAGTAGGAACCGGTGGGGGGGGTAGACCTGGCAAAACCAGTTTCTCTGATCATATGGGGCATCTGACTAATGTTAATCTTAAAAAAAAGTGAACTTAGCCTTTAAGTTTTCAACCATAGACTTGAGTTTTCTCTCCTAAAATAGTTTCCGTTCCCTGTTCACTCTCACAAACACACAAGTGGATCATCCCTGGTGTGAGAATGGGATTGAGGCTCAAAGTGCTGGGTAGGGAAAAGCAGTAATACAGTAATACAACAGCTTAATCAGGCTGAGGGGAACACACACACACACACACACACAAACTGACTACTCATCTCAAGACGTGCTCTCTCCATCCTGTTTTCTCTCTGCAGGCCTCCACCCACACGTACTCACGAGGCCCGTTTGAACCAGGTGGATACAGATACAGTTAAAGATTTGTTTAAATGCATTTTTTCCTCGCTTAATGTGCCCTTTAAGTGAAATAAAAGATGAACTGTCAGATTGAGAAAAAAGGCAGCCAGGCGGATTATTTGCATGTTTAAGAGGGAACAGCAGAGACTGTGTGATGGGTGCAAGTGGGAGGATGTAGTTTTTTTTTTTTTTTTAAGTCATATGAAAAGTAAGCAGATGACTGTGTAGGAATGATTGTATGAAATGGAAAAACAAACTGAAACAAATGCTAAACTGTCTTCATACAAATGCGAGATGCGTCAAAGCATAAAGCTGCCAGTGTTGTGCATTTTCCCAATTTCGACAAATCCCACGAAAAGACAAAAACAACAAATAAAAAAGTAGTATAATTAACTTTATAGCCAAAACTTATATTTATAAGTCAGATGTACTGATTTTATATCTCTGAGTCTGACAATGACACCAACGCTGTTTTACAAGCTGGAAACTGTTACAAACACATCCAGATGAAAACTTCTCAGTGCCTCATCTGAATGAAAGTTGACCTTCAATTCCCCCAGAGCTGGATCAACACTGCACCAAAACAGGAAATATGTGCGATCGCACCATCTCTATTGACATCACCAGCGTGCTAACACGTTGATAATGAAGCCACGCTATTTATTTTTCTTTTTTTTTTTTGGTAGAAATATGCTCTAAAACATCCTAATGCGCTCGAGGTGCCGTCATCCAGACTCACTAAACAGCCTCTTGGATCAGAAACATTCCCAGGCTCGTTTTTCCAGCCAGTCAGAGAAGGTCAATTATATCTACTGGACTAGTGAGTTTCTTATTTATTGTTATTTCATAAAGACTAATACCTGTCGAGCTGGGCTCAGCATAGCGCAGCAGGATGGAGTGAGGGTGGAGGAGAGTGGGCTGATTTAGACTCTCATGCTACTGCTAGCTTGATTCCAGAAGCTGCACATTTAACACTGATCAGCACTGCAGCTGAGATATCATTGGTTTTCATATGGTATTTGATCTTAAGTCAAAAAAACACACAAATCAACCTATTTTTGAAAGGTTCTCACAGGTGAAAATTATAGAAAAAATGCAGTCGTAAATGTGGGGATGATTATAACCATCCTGTGTACTGATGACACATCAGCACTTATTAGTTATATGAATCCAAAGTAACTAATGCTGCGAAATAAATGTAGTAAAGTACAATATTCTCCCCTGATTCATAGTGTAGTGTAGTAAAAGTAACACAAAAAGGAAATACTAACTAAATGTACTTAATTACTTATCACCTCTGGTTCCTTCACCATCATAAGTATTGTCCTTCATTGGCACAAATGCTGTTTAATAATCTACATTTGAAAATGGTCCCCAACAAATACACAACATACTTTTATTTGAGTAAAATCTGCAGCCATTTCTGGAAGATACTTGATTAATTGGTAAGAATTTATATCTTCAGGAGGAACCAATGTAGAAAAGACAGCTGAGGAAAATTGCAAATGTTTGATAGATGATCTCATGATTTTGATGACAATAACCAAAATATAGCTTAACCTTTAAATGAATATGAGAAAAAAAAAGAGATTTGCACATACAAAGTTGACAGTACACTGGTTTAAATTTGTTTATTTGGAACCCTCCTCCAAATCACGTCTGTAATTTTTCCATTTCACAAAATATTTACAAAAGAAGATTTTTGTTTTATGTTGCTTTTTTTTTCCTCTCTTCGTGTCAACTGTTGTAACAGCTCATTTTTAGGATGATGAATCATTGCTTATGTCTCCCAGTCCAGTTTTGTTCTTTTAGAAAAAGTTCATGAAAAAATTCCTCCCACCCTTGTTTTCTTTCATACACTCATTTTAAAACTGCATTCAGTTTTCCCAACCATTGTTCTTCTTTTTGAGTGCTTAAAAAAACTCTTCCTTGCATGCTTTCAGCTGCAAACAGGAAGCCAAGAGCTCATGTGCTTATTGAGAGGAAGTGACATCTTTGCCCTGCAGGAAGTACAATTACAGCATCATCAGATCCTCCAGATGCTCAATTGGTTTGGTTTGGTTTGTCCAGACTTGTCTTTTTTCTCTAAAATAGGAGTCTCTCTAGACAAGAATGAAATCTACAGATGTACCAAATAACACAAAGTCATAGTAACTACTAAATGGAAACAGTCTTTGTCAGATGAACGTTTTCTGTCCTGTGGAAAGCCTGGCAGCAGGAAGGGAGTGCTAGGAATAGGGGTTAAGTTCCCCAAAACTCAAGGGGATGCAGCGCTAGTGTCCCTCTGTGGGTCAGCATCTGTAGTCCAGGCATAACAAGGCGTCCACAAGTGCATTGTGGGTGTTCCATGGAAGAGCATATTGTGTTCAAGCCGTACGATCCATCCCTGAACTCAGCAAAGAAAGGAGGAAGTGCCATGACAATAAAAATCAAGAGACACAAAGAGACTGCGGCCTCTTTTTTTTAAAGATCTATCAAACAAAGTCAGTCGGGCAGAGAAAAATATGACACTAATAACATAAGGCATTGACCTCAGTACAACTGGAAGGGTGATTATATGGGTGAAACATGAGGAGCTAAACTGGAAAGCTCAACACTGTATGGTATTATCCGTTTTCCCTTTAGCCTCAGTGAGAAGCCATGTAGAGGCATGAGATCTTCCTAATAAAAGTTTATTTTCTATCAATTCATCTCCTGCTCTATAAATAAAAAAAGATACATCTCACCTACTCCTCTTTAGGCCTCTAGCTTCTCGTTTAATCCATGGGTAAAATGGTGAGCTGAGTTGTGCCAGAGTGGCTGTTTATGCATTTTTTTTAATGTATAATACACTATATGAAACACTGACCGAAAAGAAGCAAATAAGAAAATAAAAACTCAAAGAGATCAACCCTGCCCCCGAATGTGTGTTCATGTTCTACATCCACGTGTTTGTGGATATTAATATTGATTTTAATTTGTGTATAGTATAACTGCATTGTGTTTTCACCGGTTAATAAGTCAGTAGGTGTGCTATTTTGGTACCTGTTTCTATATCCAGTTGTCTGTATCTTTGAGTGACTACTCTGTTAACTGGTGACATAGTGCTTTGTAGATGGCTGCCCGTACAGCCCGTAAAAATCAGCATGTCTGTGTGTCTGTGAGGCATCTATCCAGTCCCTCACTGCCAAGCCCTGCATGGATGGACCTCCAGAGGTCAGGCTGGGTGGAGGGGGGTAGTCTTGGGCACTGACCCAGGGGAAAGAGCCCGAGCGTGGGTATGGAGGATGGCTGCGGTGGCCCGACACAGAGGGCACTCCGGAGCAGTAGCAGTTATCCATCGTACACACCAGAATCTTTCGGCCGCCATACTGAGGCAGCACCGTCTGCTGGGAAGAGTGAGAGGAGCTGCTGCCTCCAGGGGGAAAGTGCGAGGAGCCGAACACGGAGCCTGAATGGTGGTTGGTCAGTGAGCCGCTTCCACTTCCTGTGCCACCACTCTCGCTGATGTGAGGTGGACCGCATGGGCCAAGGGGCTGCTGATTGGTGGATTGGCCTTCTCCAGAGGCAGAGCCGGAGCCCAGGTATGGCTGCTTTGCTAACGATGAGGAAGTAGAAGAAGAAGAGGAGGAGGAGGAGTCCTTGAAACCAGGAGCAGCAGCTTTTCCTGTGTTTCCGTTTCCTTCTGGGAAGGCGGTGGAATGTTTCCGTTTCTCAGCTCCAGAGCCAGAGCTCTGCCCGCTAGGATATGCAGGAACAGACTGAAGGAAGGTCGAGGGAGGGGTGACAGGAGCTGAGAAACGAGAGAAAAGGTGTGAAATAAGAGAAGATTAAAAAACACATTCATAACTATCATGCCCTGCATTAAAGATGCTGTAGCTGGATTCATTTAGAATCTGTTGGTAAAGCACTACAGCTACTCATGTTTGAAAACAAAACCCTTATTTCATTCTGTTTCCGTTTAAATTTTCTCTGTGCGTCTTTCCAGCAAAGGGGAAACAAGTACTTTCTTTGACTATTGCTCAAGCATGCAACATGTTGAAGTAAGAACTTAACTTTGATAAACTGAGAAGGAGGAATGCCTGTCCTCAGCTTAGCAATGTCTTCTGTAACTTGTAGCAGTGCCACAACAAATTCAGCTTCTGTTAATTTTACATGCACTGCAAAACACAATTGATCTAATACCGAATGAATAATAAAGCTAAATTAAAATAATCTTCACCATGAGTAATAAAATAATAAATGCCCCAGAGCAGTGAAGGCTCTAAAACCCTTTGGTTCAGCAGAATTTTCATGGTTAAGTTGGATAGTTAATACCTCCAGGTCTTGTCAGTGTTATTTTATTACACAAAACAGTTTAAACTTGTTAAGCTACTTGAACAGATTCAAGAGAGGATTCAAAACTGGATTCAGATTTGACAAATGCTATCAAACCCCACTGCTAGCTAAAATATTTTAAGTGGGTTTACCTTCCAGAGTTCTCTTCAAGCTCTTTTCTCTCTTTGAGATTTCAGAAAGAAACAGCTTAGAGTTTAGATTCCCGACTTTGTAAGGAGGGAGACTGCTGCCCACGCATGCCTGAGACCTGCAACAAGTGCCAAGAGACGTAAAATATAAGATAAGACCTCTGCTTGGAGACATCACCTGCATTTCTCAGAACCACATGCAAAACCAGACATTTCAGGAATCCAGGTACTTAAAACGCCTTCTCTCTTACCTGTCTGTGAGGATTTTAACGGGTTTGGTATTTTTCATGACGCTCAGCTCCTCTGCCTTACTGAAGGCTGTGTGGAGGGAGCTCAGCAGCTTCTGAGCCTCATGGCGCTGCTCTCCCAGAGCCAAAATCTGGGCAGTGTTCTCCTGGCAGAACCGAGACTGAGCACGGTCCAGGGCCTCCAGTGCGCGGCTGAGATCTTCCTCCAGGAGCTGATGCATCCGCTGGTACTGCAGACGCACCTCCTCTTTCAGCTCACACACCCTGTCCTGCAGAGACACAAACACGGACACACAAACATCAGTGCCATGAAAATGTTGCTTGTATCATGTAACACAGTGTAGAATCTCTGAAAATGTGTGTTGTCGCGCCCACGGAGCACACTGCGATAACATTACCTCCATCACACACTTGTCGGAGTCAAGTTTGCAAAGCTGTTCTTCGATCTCCTGCACCCGTTCCTCCACACACTCCTGCTGTCTCAACAGGCTTTGCTGTGAGGTAAGAAACAGACACACAAAACAAAGAAAGAAAGTGTTAAAAGTCTGAGCAGTTGTAACCTCTGTTAGCCATTAGCATCCCCTCCCCATGCCTGAGATATCAGGATCTGGGAGTTGGCTAATTTAGTCTCCAACCAACACACAATCCCTGTGGGGGAAGAGGGAGGGGACGCTGTCATAGCAACCAACAGCTATTTTGTGTTTGCATTAGTGAGTGAGGACTAATGTTGGGGGAGCTGAGGTAGATAAATGAACACAGAGAAGCAGCAGCTCCCCCCTCTTTACTCACTCCCCCCCCTCAGTGCACCTCCTCTCCTCTGACTCCTACTTTCTGTGATTTCAAAGATGCACATGTATCCACACTAGCTACAGCAATGTTGTAGCAACAGTTGTTACTTCTGGGATGACGACGGCATGTGAACAACAGCAGACGTCTGCTCAGGCCAAACTAAGATGCCCAACTGGCTCAGCTGGTGGCCAGAATAAATAAAAACAAAACAAATGGCTCTTTAAGAGTTAAACAAATATAAGTCTGATAATTAGGAATGTGACTGACAGATTGGTAAAAGACTCCTACGCTATTAATATTTAATTTGAATTATGAAAAAGCTCTAAATTAAATCACAGAGAATGTTAGAGATTAAATTTATGGTAATGGCAATGTGATCTAGATCTTAAACAAGAAATGCTAGCTCCTCTCTGAGTCCTCCTGAAGTTGGAGCTGGGAATGAGGTCACATATGAGCTGTCTGCATTCCAGTACACTAGTCAGATGTTAGATGATACAGTACCAGTTCTAGCCAGTCAATTGATTGTTAGTAATGCCAGTTTATAACAACACAACACAGTAGAAACATGTCCACAGACAGAAGTCGGGCAGCGCTGTGCGTACGTCTGTTTTAATGAGACACAAGAGTAGAGAATCCATCTTGGATTTTGAAGCTAGGGCTGGTGAGGCTTGTTCAACTTTCCCAGATGGAAATCCAACTTCAGGGGGCGTTCCAGCCTATATTTCCAAATGAGAACTTGGAAATTCTGACTTTCCAGTTCAAATGGAACCACTAGGCGCAGAAAGGGGAAATGTGTTAAATGCTAATATGAGCATGCTAACATGCTAATGCTAAGCAGGTAATGTCTTCTGTGGTCACCATCTTGTCGTATAGCATATTAGCCTGGAAACCTTTGCTAGAAAATTAGCACCAACCACAAAAGTACAGTCTAACCTGATGGCAACATCACTGGTTTTGCTAGTATGTAAAACAAAAAGGTTGGACAGTGTCCACATCCAACCCAAAATGGGTTCAAATATGTTAAAATGTGGCACCAGAGGAAAATTCAATGGACCAAAATGGTGGACCAACTGACCAACAGCTATCTTAGATTAAAAATACAAAAATCAATTTGCCATTAATGCCCCAAGTCAATATACAGTTTTGTTTTATTTTCAGAAATTTTTTGTCATTATCATCTTCACTTCACATCATTCCAACCAAACAGCAGCTGATTCAACAGGAATGAAATCCTGAACTGAATACCTCTGGGCCTCAGTGGCACATGGCTGGGAACCACTGCCCTAGATATATTAGATCCAGGACTGTGACCTGGTTGTGCTGATTGATTGAGTTAGGCTCTGAGCAGAAGCCAGGGGAAAACAGGGTAGAAGAAGCTGCAGCTTCCCAGAGGGGAGAACTGAATGTATGGGATATCTTTGGGTGAGGAAGGGGGGCAGAAAAGGGGGAGGGCAGTAGGGGCAGGGTGCTCTTTAGCTGTCATTTCACCACAGTGTCTTTTCCATCAGAGTCACCAGAGCAGGAGAGCACAGCCAGGGGGAAGGTCAGTCCTTGCCTGGAGTAGATGGCAAGGGTGAGAGAGGTGAATTTGGTGGTGATGGGGGTGACAGAGGTGAAGAGCAGGGGAGTGGCTGCAGGGTGGTGTTTGTGAAAGGGAGGGTGGGGGACCACTCTGCATTCCTTGATCAGACTTAACAAGGAGGATGCATTAGCAGCCACCACCACAAGGACAAATGTCTGAAAAAAAAACAAAAACGCCCTAAACGTCTCAAATTATTTTAATATACATGGTATTTGTTGTACAGAACAGCACCTCTGGCCTTGTTTAATCATAAAAAGGTGCTTAAATAATGGTAGTGGAGATTAGGGCTGCGTGATTTGGCAAAAGACACACCAACAATTTTGGGAACCAAGGATATTTCCACGATAGAAGCTGTAGACGTTGTGGACAGGAGTCACTCCATCTATGTTTTCACAGACAACACAAAAAGCCAGTGATAACGGGAACATTTCCGTGCTGAACCAAACATGTAGCCTAAAGAGTCATGATAGCTTAGGTTGACGCACGCTGCAGATGTAGGAGATGTAGTACTCAAAAGTAAACATTTCTGGTTGGTTCTGGTTGTGATTGCAACAAAAAAAATAAAAAAATTTGATGATCTTTCACATAGATCGCCTTCTCCTTTATGCTAAAAGAGGAACTTTACTCAATTTTACATATGATTTTGTCAAAGATGAAGCTTGACATCTGTATCACGGCTCAATCTATCGCAGTCTACTTTTAGAACACGTAGTAAAACCTGTAGATGTGATCAATTCTGCTTTGGTCTCATCCAATGGCCCTTCTAAGCTGAGTCACAGCATTACCAACAGGAAATACACCCTACCGTGACATCTAACTGGGGTGTCGGGTGAACCATATGAGTCAGTCAACAGTGAAGCCTCCATGGTTTTCCTCTGACTAAACTGCCCTGTCACACACCCCTTTGAAAGGGAACGAAAAAAGGGGGAGGAAAACCAATGCGGCCTCCGCTCAAACCAGCAGCAGCGAACACCAAAAACCCAGGAAGAGAAGAGGTTAATAAAAAACCCCAAGCAGACCGCAGAACTAAGTGACGAATCACTTTAATCCCCCTTCCCCTCGTCTCCCCTACCACCCCCGCCCCACAACTGGCGATCCCTGAGCTAGGATGCACCTGTGCTGGGGAGATAAGGCCCACTGAGGGCCCCTCATTGTTCCACACTCAGCTGCATTGTTTGTCATTCCAACAGATGAGAATGGACGCTGGAGTGGATCACAACTGAAAAATGCACAAGACAGACTCTAACATGGCGTTTAAAAAAAACATGGGAGATTTCATTTTTGAGCGATTTAATAAAGACGTTAACAACTGCGGACACATCATGAAAGCTTTGTGTTAAAAAAAATCTCTAATGTGGTAAAGAATATGATGAAAATATGTTATTTGTTCTGGTGATGTGTGCACGAAGACTAGAAAGTGGATAAATAAACGTGTGCTACATTGAGTACCCGAGTCAACACTTATTGATCACTGTTTAATTGACGGATTCTTGTAAATATGGCTGCAACTAATGGTTTGTATTATCTATTAATCTACTGATCACTTTCTTGATTAATTGATTTGTTTTTCGGGGGGGGGAAGTCTGCAGTTTTCCAGAGCAGACGGTCACGTCTTCAAAATTCCTGTTTTGCGTTGACCAACAGTTCAAACCCCACAGATATCGACCTTTACCCTCACTGAAGAGTAAGAAAACCTGAAAACTTTCAGGTCTGAGAAGCTAGAAGCAGATCAGCTGTCACGTTTCAGCTCCACTAGCAAGATCTGACATCCACTTTTGTTATGAGACAGTGACGGAGTCAAACTACAAGCTGTGTTTGTTTCTGTCACAATGCGAGAGCGCAACTACACCCTGAGCAGAGGTGCATGAGCAAGTGCGTGCTTGTTTGATATGTGTGTGTATGTGTACAATACTTAAGTCTTCTTACTCTGATGTCATTGCGTCGCAGCTCCACGTCAGTGACTGCATGTCCATGGCTGGGGTGGCACCGGGCGAAGCAGCAGTACTGACACACCGCCGTCTGCTCGGCCTCGCAGTGGTACAGCCTGTACTCATCGTGCTGAGGGCAGGTCCAGGCCTTTACCGCCTCTGCCTCCACC